>JAODUE010033961.1:0-20826 GCA_027564755.1 Amblyopsis hoosieri
CCCCCCCCCCCCCCCCCCCCGCCCCCCCCCCGCCCCCCCCCCCCCCCCCCCCCCCCCCCTGGGCGCCCCCAAGGGTGGTGGTGGTGCTATATTCACTGTCACGTATACCTACTGAAGACAAACACCTTCGAACAGGTTGTGCCTGCAATCTCACCTTAAGAAGCTGCCATCTGTAAAATGAAGACCTGGTGTGTTCTCTCTCTCTCTCCTCTCTCTCTCTCTCTCTCCTCTCTCTCTCTCCTCTCTCTCTCTCTCACTCTCCCGGCTCATACAATATAATGAGTTTCTACCTGAATGGAGAACTAGGGGGGCACTCGTATATTCTGTTGCTCTTTTCATCTCTCCCTCTATCTTCCCGTCTGAGTTTGTTGCATCCAGCTCTTTGATAGGGATGTGTGCCAACTGCGTAATTAATCTCAACAGTTTTGGCAGCTTGAAGACAGAAGGCACACACAAAAAAACGGAGCCTTCAGAATGTGCTTTTTTTTTTATCACGAAAAATTGCTTATTACTTCTCGCCTCCCTACCTAAAGTGATTTTTGTGCTTTTCCCCATGAAATGCCTTGCTGTTGATGTATGTCCTCTCGAAACAGGAAGTTGCAGGGACCTAACATAGACGGGATGTGTCAAGAGGATTGACATGCAGCCAATAGCATTCCCATCCAATACCATACCTGCCCTCCCCAAAGGCCATACTTCAGTCACAAGAGAATATATTTAAGTTATGTGAAGACAATGTTTAAGCATGCAGTTGACTTTGAAGTGTGAATAGATGCCTTAACACTAGCATGAGGAGTGTGGATGATTACTATTGGGTGACTGAAAGCAGGAAGCTGGTATTATAAAAAAGTTGGTATTATTGTAAAGGCCGCCACCCACTAGCGGTGGCATTCGGCGGTAGATCAAGGAATGCAACCTTCGAAAGGTAAAGACAAATTACGGAGGAGCTCAGAAACCTGTAGATATTTAATGCATGTTTATGGCTTGACGCCCATGAAATAGAACCATGTTCTAAACCTTGGTGTCGACGTGCGTCAGACACTGGCAGTGGGCGTTACCCCATTAAAAATAACTAGTTCTAAAACTCAGGCATCTCTTGACGCGCGTCGACGCCTTCAGTGGGAGTTGGACTTGAGTCAATACTCAATACCTCCAGTTTACTGAGTTCTAAAGTTAAGTCCTATTTAAAGTCTGCAATGATGGTGTGCAACTTTTGACAATCAATTCCTATCGATTTATGACTTTCACCCACAATGGTGCTAATCGATGAATAAAGGTCTGATAGTCGGTACAATATGAACACTGGGCAAACTCCTCCAGAGCACCCACAAAACCCTTGACCACAGGTTGTTTGGGAACACCTTGTCAGTGGGCACGCCTGACGATTGTGGAATAACACATTTGTGATTATCGGTACATAAAATGACACTGGTTCATTGCATCACTAGCGAGTAGAAAACATTTATAAAATGCCTACATCCCTCTCAGCTCCTGCCTCAAAAGCTTTGTGAAATTCCCCATAGGTAATTAATAATATGAATGAGCCCTTGCTGTATATTCTCAAATATATTGGTTTAAAACAAGAATGGAGGAAACCTTTTGAAGAGGCTCAAAAAGAAAAGAAAAAATGTCATCGCTGCATTTTATGCGTTTATGCGTTTCCACTGAACTCCCACTAACACCTAACCGGAACCGTGTTCACATTATTGTGTTCGCATTATCGTTTTCACAGCTACCCTGCTGCTGGCTGTCCAATCAGGGTGGATAAGTCAGATGACGTTAAAGTCAAGTGTGTTGGCGGGTACCGAGCTAAAGTAATCTCAACTTCAGGTGACGCGATTGAGGCGACTACCAATGGGAGCTAAGGATATTGTTGATTGACAAATTGACTGAAACATTTCGAGTGGGAAAGATACAAGAGGGTAACCTAGGCAACCAGAGCCTGGAATGTAAACAAGCAACCAACTTTCAGCGACAAAGCGATGGGCGGATCGCGTGTAGTGTGTCCGGGGCTTAACAGCCCAGTTCATGGTGTACTGTAGGTCCAGAGAACTTTAATGGGTCCACCCTCTGGAGCTGCTAACAGACAGGGAAGCTTTAAAGGTGCAATCAGTCATTCTGGGGAAAGCTTGTGTGATGGAATCCGTCCCATTCGGGATGCGAACCTCGCTCCCACGGATTTACCAGCTGGCCACTGATACATTTGTTGATAACTGAACTCGAAAACAAAAACACCTCCATTCAGTGCCATAGGGGGCTCCCTCAGACGCTCCGCCCCACACATTGGACATGCATTGTGAAGGCTAGGATATTGTTGTTCCTATTTCCGGAGCCAGGGCTGTGTAGAAGTACACAGTACCAGATCATTTTTTCAGCATGCACACGTAGTGATAAGCTGGGGAACCGCGGGGAGATATTTGGTGAATTTGACAAAAAGTGTATTAGATTACAATCTCTGACAACATCTTTAATCTTTAGTCAGTCTCATGGCAATACAGAGAAAACGTCTTCAGACAGGTATTTGAGCACTACCACACACAGACACACACACGCTGGCTAATATACGCATGCGTTATGTGAATATTTTGTTGTGTTGTCAGTTCTGTCTGTTCAGTGCACAGGGGCGTCGCTAACCGGGGGAAAACCATGAATGATTCATGGGGCCTGACACTGGTAGGGGCCCCTAAATGTTTAAAAAATATGTTAAAATGTTATACGAAATGTTGAATGACAACGTGATGTATATAATAACGTTTAACAATAATCATATCAGACAGGCATTTCAACTTTAACATATTGTGTGTTACCTCCACCCCACTTAAATTGAATGCAAATGCTTTGGCCCACTCCAAGAATACGAAACACTTGTTGCGCAGCCTAGTAGGTGATGAGAGTGACACCGATTGCTTCTGCATTTAGCCAAAGCATCCACTATATCCCCTTTAAAAAAAGATATTTGGGTTTTAGAGAAAAAAGAAAACCAGTAGGATTTTGTTTTCTTCATGAGGACCCAAAATTATGGCAACGCCCTGCTCGTCCAGGAACCAGGCAATGCGCAACGGCAAAATTCTGCATGTGTAAGCCTGTGAGAACGTCTCAATAACTCCACAAACACAAGACTGTCAATAGAGGCCTCCCGTTATAACTGCGGTAAACAGCGTTCACATACAGCGTTCAGTTTACACATCCGGCGCTGGAAAATATGTGCCGTGTTTTTCTCTTGACGTCAGTAAAGCCCATTAGCTGTTTGTGGGTGCTCTCCAGGTGGCGTGCTGACTAGGTAATGAGCGCGGCACTAATTGATTGCGAGTGGGTATAATTAGTGGTGAGTTGTCATTGATTAATCACCGCCCGGTGCTCCGGAGAGGCGCAGGGACCCCGTGTTATTTTCAGCATGTCGGACACGCGTGTGTCCGCTCCAACGGACCGGTGGCTGAGGTACCTACAAGGTGTAGTCGGTAATTCTGGAGAAAGTGTTTATAGTAGAAGCACCATAGGGTGCTCCATCAGAAGCTCCGCCCCCCCTCCCCAAATTGGACACGTATTTCCATGGCTGCATGAGATAGTGTTGTGTGTTGCAGTCTGCACCGCTTTGTTTGTTTCTATATAATATCAATGTTTTTGCCTTTAGTACCACGGGGCTGCAGTGGCGCAGTGGATAGAGCGGGTGATTGAAAAGGCCCTAGTTCGAACCCTGTTAGCTCCATGTGTGACCGCAGCCTTAGCCGGGTTCGAACCAGTGACTTTTGGATCACCTGTCACCCTGCTCTATCCACTGTGCCACTGCCACCCTATTGGTTGTGAGTGTGTGGGGGGCGGGGGGTCCTGTGGGCGTGTGTGTTGCACTTTTGATAGAACAAAGGGTTTAATTACTTCTTTAAAAAAAATATATAATCTCTGTCATTGGGGCCTACAGGCTTGTCTATTGTCATTTGTGATTAGTGCTACTTTGTACAATTACCCCACTGTAATCTTCCAATTAAATGATGTAATAAGTTTCTCGGTAATATCGGCCCAAACTTTTTTCCTAAGTAACTCATCTGTGTTCTGATGGCCGTGAAATCACTTTGAGTTAAAAGGATAATTCCACCGCTAATCAGCAAGTTTTTCCTTCAAACGAGGCCCGTTACTTCCCTCCGTGTAGGACAGATTACTGCCAGATAGGTTTCTGATCACTAATGGTACACGCTGCGTCGAGGGAACGTGTGTGTGTGTGTGTGTGCGTCCTTGTCTCCAACCGGTGATTGATAGTCAAGCTGTGTGCAGGACCCTGGACGAGATCTAGGTTGATAGGGTCATGGTAACAGGCAGCAGTCAGGAATAAACGTGACCTTGTTAGGTAAAGGGCATGGGCACCTGATAGGCGCGTGTGTGCGTGCGGATTCTTGGCAGCGGGACAGAAAATCCCTCATCTCGCCCAGAGAGAGCGGAGGAGTGCCAGGTTGATGTATCGCGTCTCTTGCCCCTTCAAAAGCCTTGTTCTCTCTCTCTCTCTCTCTCTCTCTCTACTAGGGGGCAGACGTCTTGTTGCTAGTGTGGATGAATGCATGTGGATAGGCCTCGCCCCCCCCCCCCCACACACACACACACACACACACACACACACACAAACATGTATTTATCCTAAAGGTCACCGTGAGAAAATACACTGTCGTCCTTTGATGATATATTATCGGCCAATAAATAAATAGAAACATGTCTCGTATCTCAATATGTTCAGTCAACCCCCACGATCGCTGGCTCACTTTGCGGGGAGGTGTGCGCGATTCCCACCTTTTTATTACATAATAAAGATCTGGTGCCGCATATCTGCGTGCTGATGGATGCAAATGCTCTCATGAATAGGCAGCAGGCTGGATCCTAACTAGCACTGCAAATTGATACTGATTGATTCATATGAAAAGGACATTAAAAAACAATGCTGAAGTGTGACCACCTGTTTAACTGGTGCCAGTCAGAACCTAATAGATCCTCTGTGTGCCTTACTTTGAATTTCCTTTAGATGTTCTACCCAGAGCCATGTATAGAGAGCCGCGCCCATCTCCGTTCACTCTAATGGACCGTTTTTCCACAGCAACGGAGCTTCAAAATAGTTCCTGGAAGTTAGCCTAAAGTACTCAATACATTCTATTTTAAATGTAAACCGGTGCATTTATTAACTACTAACTACCAACAAATGAAGTTATATATCTGTGTGTGTGTGTGTATGTTTATATATATATATATATATATATTGCCCACCAAGCATTCCCTGGAACTATTTTGCCTCTCCATGAACCATGTGACCGTTGAAAATTTCGAACTTCCGTTGGCGTAACTCTGTTCTTTTCATAGCTCTGGTTCTACTATACTAACCTAGTAGGTGATAGAACTGTCTGCTGCCTTCGCTCGTGAATTCTTGAAAACAGCCTATTGCCCTCCTACGTTGACCCTTGAGCATGCTGAGTTGACGGTGGTAACTTCAGTCACGTAAAAATTCCTTCAAAACAAATGATTCAGATGCTGCTTTGCTTGTTTTTTTGTGTTGTAGATACGCCTGTTTTCCTTTCTTTCATTTATGTTGAAATCAAAATTTTTATTAAAAATGCAAAGTTTGTTTTATTTTCTCTGTTAGTTTCTGTTGCCAAGCTCTAGATCCCTCAACACAGTGAGAATTACCTTCCCCTCTAAGGCCCCTGTTTTAACGATGTAAGTGCACGGCCTAAAGCGCAAGGCACAAATTGGATTCAGGGCGTGTCCAATTTCAGTTTGCTATTTTAACGGCAGATAAGCGGTCAGTGCGCCGGGTGCATGGTTCAAAAGGGTTGGCTATATTCTCTTCATTATTCATGGGTGTGTTTTGGGTGTAACATACGATAAACCAATCTGTTTGTCATCTCCCATTCCCTTGTAAAATCCAAGCGCGCGTGCATAATAGGCGGATTGATATTATACCGGCGGGTTTGTGAAAGTGCTGGAGCAGACCGTATAGGCAATAGCGAGATCCTCAAAATATGTTTGTGTAGGTTACACACTAATGATATTTCACATTGTACTATATACATTTTTAATCTTGCACGTCCCTGCATGTGTAACAAGCAGAGCGTATACACACGTTGTCCACCTGCCATAGGTGATACTATCTTGATAACGCGGATCGCGTTGACTTGATTGACCAGGTTTTTGCTGGTCAATCGCGCAATCACTTTCCGCTGCCTAAAGATAGCAATGCGCTAGACCACACCTCATGTTTAGACCAACACACCCACCGACGCTCAAATGGCCCCAAGTGCATTTGCTATTTATACAACGCGGGCGCTGGACGGGAAAATGACATCTGCGTCGGTCTGAAACTATCAAAGAGGCTTGCGTTTCCGATTTGCGCCGCATTGCATCGGGTGTAAGATAGGATCCTAGGTCTCTCTCTATTCTGTTCTAATATCTATCAAATCTCAAACCAACTTTTTGTGTTGTGTGTTGATCCCTTTAATATTTAAGTGGAAGTTTACTCTGGATTCTAACTGATTGAGGTGCACAGTTGACCAAAGCACATGCCATAAAAATAGCTATTTACTTTCTATTAGAAGAGAATAATTGACAGCCAATTATAATTAACCAACAACGAATAGCAGCCGTCAGTATTGACACAGCGTGGGTGGATAATAACTGATACTGTATGGAGCTAAATAATTATTTGTGTAAGAAATGTAGTTATTGAATAGCTGTTGTTTGTTTTAATGTAAACAATAATAGAGAGTTTTTGTTGGAAATAGATATTAGCCTCATGAGTCAGGCATATGGGAAAATTAATTAGTAGTTTTAACATGGTTTAAATGAGTAGGGCTTTATCTGAAATAGTTAGGCAGTAGGCACCATAGAAACTTTCTCTCTCAAAAAACAGGATTGGATCACAAATCACATTGAAATCTGACAAATGTTCAAAAAACAGTTATTTACCGGTCACTGCAAAATCTGCTGAATCATCCTTGATGCTTTGATCCTTTTTTTTTTTTTTTTTGAGTAGGGTGACCCAGGGTGGTAACTAGTGAGATTAATTAGCCAAGCCAACAGTCCATGCTAATATAAGCTTGATAGAGACATACTTCCTGTACAAGTCTGTTTCTTTTCTCTTGAACCAAAAAGGGTGGCTCTCTAAACAGCCAAAACTATGGAGTTTTTCTCGACAATGATTAACTTGATGTGAAATATGAGCTGTAAAGCCATAGCCACACCAACTTGGTTTGTGATGGCTTGGTTAGCTTCTCTGCACATACATGTTGTATGTGGACTTTTTAAGCTGCCCTCTTGGCCAGGTTGCTCTTGTAAAAGAGATTCCATTCTCAATTAGTCTTCAACCTGGTTATATAAAGATGAGAAGAGAAAAAAATTACAATATATGAGAATATGGTAGTTTTACCTTGAAGTTTGTTGCCGTTTCTTCACTCTCCTGCTGGGTGAGGGAGCGCTCCTTGGTACTGAAACCCTATATAGCAGTAAACTGTGTTCTCGTGTGCATGGAACCTTTTTGTTTGCTTTGAAGGATGTTTGTTCAGAAATAAACAGAATTACAGTAGCAGCTGTACCACGGTGTGAGTGCAACGATGGGTATGAAAATAATACTAATTTATCGCCATGCTATCCATGTGATGCTCATTAACGGGGTGCCCTAGTACAGTAGACCTGCTCTGTTATTTTTACTTTACTGTATATCTAACTGCTACAAGCCGCCTTCACTTATGACTTCAATATCATTTGCTGTTTGGTAGATGCATTTATCCAAAGTGTTATCCAAAGTATCCAGAGTGCACTACTTACGTATAAATGTAACCATAATGGCACTGCACTTATGAGAGCTGCAAGAATGGCATTTGAATTTTTGGGCATAAAATAACAAAAACATTCATGTCCAACACAACTTTGTACAAGTGATGTTGAACGTTAGTGAAACCTAGTGACTCTATACTCACTAAACTCAATTCATGTCCGTGCCCTGATGTTTGAGATGAATTGCATTCACTGAATTCAATGTATGGTATTCAAGGTATGGTAAATATATTGTAACAATAACTTATATGTTTCACATGCGGTAACAAGAGCAAGACCAAGGAGTCTTGTTAGAAGCATGTTTTTGTCTGAAATCCAATGGTGTTTTTTTTTTTGGGGGGGAAAATAACATTTACTTAATTATATACTGTACCAAATATTTAAACAAAACAGTAATATGTCTAAGGTAGGGCAACATTATCTCAATAAAGTTAAATGGATTTTTTAATAAAGTTAAGTATCAATTGAAGTTTCATTTTCACTTTAATTCAGTGTGTTGTACAGCTGAAATACATCTCACACTGGAATAAATTAAATACTGTTATAATTTAACAAGGTACCTTACAGTCACTTGCCACCATAAAGCCATTTTACTGTATTCATGTTCACATAACGAATAGGTACTTTGTTTGTGAAGGACTCATGTTTGTGGTTATTGTGTTGTATAGGGGGGTGAGTTTAACATTGGCGTATGGCTGTGCATTAAGTTATGTAATCCTCGCTCTCCGACGCCTCAAGGACGCTCTCGTGACACATGCTAGAGCCACACTTGCTAAAGTGTTCGCTCTGTAATGCGTGGGAGAGGGGTCGAGTCTCGAGTGGGACGGACCACTGCCACACTAAACTACGGTATATTCTATGCACACATACACGACTGAGAAAACCTGCATGTGAAGCTACACGTGTTTGTGGTTGGAAGCGTGTTGTGGGATCATGAGAGTAATCTGTCACTTTGTCTTTGGAGTGACATGACTCAGATGAATGGAATGTCCTGTAATGAGAGACAAGCGTCTACAGCAGTGAGACAGGATACATTTAAACTGGGTAAGCCTTAATTGTTATCAAAAAGCATCTTTATTAAATACAATACAGGGGAGGACAATAGCCTCACCTATGATCCACCACGTCTCTAACTGAACAAAAGATTCTTTGTTAAATTATTTGCAAAACAGGGAGAGGAGGGGGAGAGACATCACATGGAAAGCCAGTGACTTCCCCCTCTCCCCACACACACGCACACAACGTATTAGTCTGTCTACTAAAGGCAGTAATCTATGATTAATAATTAAATCATGGCTCCTCTCAATATGGATTGTATTCTACTAGTCTGCTTTCCAACATGGGGGATTTAACGATACATGGGACTGATTTTCCCAACGTCACTGCTTAACAATTGATTGGTCAGTGTTAAATCAGTCAATTCAATGTATTAATGCTGTGGATTTTCTGCAGCACTGTTGAAATCAGTTCAACCGTACCCACTTAAATCCGTGTGTAAATCTGGCGTCGACATTTTCTGATCGTGCTGTACCAAGAGTGACTAATGAGTTTATCAGCGGTGTGTGCTGCCAATCCAATTATAACTCTCGGATGGACATATAATCTGAATCAGTGGGGGCAGCTGCAATCTCAGAGTCTGGCTCTGCGCTGCTATAGTCTGCGTGATTGCTGTGTTAACTTTGAGGTCAACCGACATGTCACTTCTGGCACAGCAGTAAAATGGTGTTAATTAAAGTGACACTGCGCAATTTGGTTTCTGGATTCATCCTTGTGTTTGATGGGTCACTGAAATTTTCTGTTCTCTACTACTAAGAGTTTCCTCCTAACCCTGCCCAGCTGCAGAGCTTGAGTTCTGAGGGTGCTGTATATAGCGCATGGTCATGCTGAGCCTATACGACTTTCCTTTTTACTTCATGTCTTTCCGATGTGCCGATGTCACGGCGATGTCACTGTAGTCGTCTCGGCAGTGGCAGTGTACGGTAATGTACGGCTGTACCTGGCCGGCCCCCGAAGCTTAAGAGGTATTGCCCGTCCGGCGGGGGTCCTCTTCAGCATTAGGGGTGGCAATAAAATAAAGATGAGACCGGGCCCCGTGTTATTTACAGTGGGACAATGTGATTACGTGAGGCCTGTTTGATCTGCTGTGAAGCACTCTGGCGTGATGAAAAGCACGCGAAAAGATATTAAACCATTGCCGTTTTGTAGAAATCCCGCCTGCTGCCGGTCTCACCTGCCTCCCGGAGAACTTTGGTGTCATGTAAATAAAGTGAGGAAAGGGAAGGAGGATGATTGCTTTAGAGGAGGAGAGCGTAGGAGTTCAAACTGTAGAGGATAGACCCGGCGGGGCTGCGGAATGTGTCGGGGAAGAGCTCGGAGGAAGTAAATGGGATCTTCTCAGTAATGAAGAATGAAAGGAGGCATAGGCAGGCTTGGCAGAATGAATGTTGAAAGGTTCTGCAGGTGACTGTGTTGCTGAGGATGCTCTGGCCCGGACAGTGCTGAGGTTTACTTGTCGTTTGAGGTCAGCGGTGGCTAGCTAGCAGATACTTTCTCCAATATTCACATTTGACAAAGTGACAAATATCAAGGTCTTTTCTTTCTATTGTTAAGCTAAAATATATAAGCAAATGTTTTTATTTGATTATTATTGTTTAAATGCAAGAGAAGGCATTTAAACAACATAAACATATTTTCCTATCGGATGACAACTGATAAGCTCACGGAGAGGCTTGAAAACAGCAACAGCAGATGTTGCTGTGGCTACCAAAATTGTTAACACGTCTTTTTACTAAACCAATGAGAAGTCTGTACTTCTCTTCTCATAGTCTGTACGGCCTTTGTTTTGAAATGTGTAACACATTGAGGCGGTATTTAACTTGTGGTAAACCTTTCGACTTTGTTGCTATCTTATTTGTCTCAATATTATGACCTAGTGTTGATAGGTAGAGTAATTAATTCTTGGTGCTGGAGGAAATATTTAAATTTACATATAATGTGTCTAAAGCTGAGCTCTGTCTCTATAATATGTTTCTCAAGTTACTCCAATTTTAGGTGCAACATGTTTTAATGTGTAACCTACATTTGTACACTTTAAATCAATGTTCTGCAATCTTGAGAACATACAGTATAATACAAATAATCAGACCGATCTGCTTGCGAATTCTTTGACAAAGGTCAGCTGGATGGTTTACATAGGTACGTAGCTGTAACAATAGTCAAGCAGAGTAGCTTTCCTAAAGTATTGAGCATTTAATGAAGATGTTCTGAGATGCAGTACATCATACCAAGTAACTAAAATAAAATCCTAAAAGTTTTATTGTCTTTACTTTAATGGCTGGCCGTTATTACAATGCCAAACCACTGCCCATTCGACAAAGTCTTTCTCATTCACATGGTAATATAATCTGGTGTTGAGTATAAAAACAATGACAAACAGGTCTGTTTTTATCAAAGTTTAAAAAATTCCACAAAAATAACCTGACCCTATTATTCAGGAATCGGGTTAAAAGCCCAACCCGAAAGAAATTACTTTAACACCTCAATCGAAATAGAAAGGCCCAACCTGATTGTAATTTAATTCCGAAGCAGAGGGGCAGTATAACCCGATTGAAAGAATAATTCTACCATGTAAATGGTTAAACCAGCTTTGGTTGCATTCTTCTGCACTTTCCCCATCTTAGGTTTTGTGTAATGCCGCTAGACTATTCTGCACAGCCACTGTAAAAATCAAAAAAATAAGTCATTGGGAATGTGTACGGTGGCTTCACCTGGAGCCGTTAATCTCTCAACCATTTACACAATAGCCTCACTCTCTGACGTAAGTCTATCTCATTACATTACCGAGCTAGATAATCACGTGTGCATATTTATCTCTTCCGATAAGTTGAGACAGCACATGTAAACACCAGACCCCAATTAGGTGACATCCAATGTAAACGGGTAAACCGAAATCTTCTATTGGACAGATTCCATTCGGAAAAGACAAAAAAAGTGTCCATGTTACCTCAGCAACTGTCGTCATCTTGTTAACGTCTGCACTTAGATCTACTTACCATAGGTGAGGTCACCACAGCACATTGTATTGGATAGTTCAAGACTTTGTCATAGTTCTTTTCCCCTGCGGCCTTTTCAATTTTGTAAGCGTAAATGAAAAAGTGAGGGGTCAGTGAGAAGTATCCTGTTAATAGTTTTGGAGGTCTGAGCACCGGGCCAGTTCCTGGGGCTTGAAGGTCACAATGCCTTGCCAGACTAAGAGCTACGCGGTTTTCTTTTCTTTTCTTTTTTCTCGGTTAATGGAATTAGCAGACCATCTGTTTTCTTGCAGTGTGCCAGCCCGGAACCCCTGCTAATGATGTTATAATATCCCATTCAGCGGCAGACGTCTTTTAATACTTCCCTAGCCAACACTTTTGGGGGCGGGCTCTAATAAAAGCAGGTGGCAGGAGACGGTGGGAGACACAAAGAAACCCTCATAGTTGAAAGAAAAATACAGTGTAGCCGAACGTCCATATACCTTACCTTAATACACCCCGAGCTGGGAAATATGTTTAGCCACTCTGCCACGTTGCCAGGCGACCGCAGATTGGAGTAGTGTGTGTATGCCTGCGATGGATGACAGATGGAGAGAGAGAGAGAGAGAGAGAGAGAGAGAGAGAGAGAGAGAGACACAGCAGATCCGAGAGGCCAGACTTGCTGTCTGTCTGCATCTGTCCGTTCTGTGAGTGGGTGGGTGTCGCACAACGGCTTCACAATGTCATACTTTAGCAATGACAACGCTGCTTAATGCTGGCTCAGTCCAGCCTGCTAAAAATCCCCACTGTTTATGTTACTGTACCTCGCAGTAAGAGAACTATGTCTGCCGTTAACATATTCATTTCAGAGAGGATGTGTGGGCTTCTGGTAAATACAAATTTGGTTGCTCGTTCATGCGCTCATGTAATAGGAAGGCGTGGCATTGTGTACTGTAGTTGTTGTTTCCTTAGCATGCCCTTGTGCTTGCAAACTGACCTTGTTCCAGACAAAGTGAGACACGGACCCAACAGAGCGCGCTCAATGAGCCTCGTTAAATTAGAGTACTGTCAGAGGGGAGTTGAAATAATGCCGCTCTATGCCCATTGCCGGTGCCTGTTTGTCATCTGAATGACACCCGTGTCATATTAATCCTTCATTGCGGCATTCTTTCCTAGCAATAGTAGCTAATACCGTCGCCGCTGTCATTACTGGTCACGTTTTCACACTGTTTAATGCATTAGATCATTAGATAATACACATGAAGTCCTTTTTCCAGCTAGTATTCTTTTTTTTATGTTGTGTTTTGCTGCTGCAGTTAATTACCGCAATTTCTACGATTCAAGAACATTGCACAGCAGTTGAGTAGTGTTTAGGAAATACCATTTACAGGGGTCAGGGATACAGGGGTTAGAAAAAAAAACTAAACGAGCTAGAACTCCCACAAATATATATCAGGAATTAATAAGAAAGAAGGCTAACAAACCCTATGGTTTCCTCAAGAGTCAGCACGGCAGCCAATAAATCACAGCTAGTTGTGGATTATGGGCCTTGTTAGTGAGCTTGGAGGCTACCTTTGACACATCGCTGTTTTATTTTTCTGCAGTGTAATAATCACTGTTATATTTTTACTGTACACACTGTTACGGAACAATGTGGACGCTTTTTTTTTCCGACAATGCAGTTTTTATTATCAATTAAACTGAGTGTGTCTAACTGCTTATTTATAATTATAGACCCCACAGCTTTAGTTTCCTTTAAGTTTTCATAGATCTCATTAAAAACTGTGATATGATAGAAATGTGTTTTTTACAGTTTTTCAGTAGAAGTTACTGTACAGGGCAGCAGTGGGTAGAGCGAGGCACCGGGTGATACAAAAGTTGCTGGTTTGAACCCTGCTAACGTCTCACCAAGTGTGGAGTGTGAAGTTAGGTGTCCCTGAGCGAGACACCCAACACTAACTGAAAAATAACTAACTTACTGACAAATACAAATTACAAAATTGTATTTTGTATTTCAAATACATGTATCATAAATACTGCCCATTCTTGTTGGAATGTTTACACAAATCGTTCAATCTTTCAAAGTTCAAAGCAAACATGTTCACCACGAACGCTCGGCAACTCTGAACGCACCTCTGGCTCTGGCTGACATTCCATGCTGAGCCACTAGGGGCACATATGGCCCCTTAGAGAATGGCACTTATCTCAAATGTTACCTCAAGAATGCCCTTGTTAAAGGCAGCCATTAGGGAATTGTACAGGCGACTATTTATCTTCTCGCCATCCCACTTTCTGAAATTGAGCAAATTGCCAGCTGATTAACATGTCAGTGAACTGGACACTTTGTACTGCACAGACTTTGCTAAACTAAAGCGAAAAGAAAAAAAGAAGAGACAAATGAATATCCCTTTGGAACTGAAGGCGGATACAGCAAATTACTATGCCATAGCTGTATCTCTCCATCTGACCAGTTGTGTTGATTGGGCTCGCTCTCTCCCTGGAGAGAAAGCTTCCACTGACAGAATCCAAGGCTCTAGTCTACCATCAATAGCCTGGCTGTAATTTGTGATTACAGCAGTAAGGATTTTGGAATGGAGGGGGGGGGGCAGGGATTATTTCAATCCAATACACAAATCTGATTTCCACATTTGCATATTAATGAGAGAAATTGTTTCTGGCAGGTGGCAAATGGCAGAATTTGGTTAAAAACGTGGACTTTTTTAATATATTTACCGCTCCTGTGTCTCGCTAGTTGAGGTCAGTGACTGCTTTTGAATATATCTACATATATTTACATTTAAATATTGTGATGCACTTTTACAGATTCCTGGGGGTTGTTTCTTTTTATACCCCCCTACTCCCCTAATCACCTACTAATGTTAAATTGTACACTGTCCATTGTCCACACTCTTCAAACATTTCTGTTGTAGCTGTAATAAAACAACAAGACAACAGTAACCTAAAGCTTAAGACTTGGGACATGCGAGCAACGTGACTAGCAAGTTAACGTGTTAAAACCATTTAGTCTACATAATTATAGGTATAATCCTTCTTTCAGTCGGGTTATGGAATGGTTTATACTAGCCTACCTACTTTTTTTTTTTGGGCCTTTCTCTTCCGATGGAGGTGTTCATTTGAAGCATGTTCATTTAATTTGGGATTTTAGTGGGGTCCATGTAAACACAGCTACTTTGATTTAGCTACTACAGCCTTCTGTCATTATCTTAATGCAGTGGTCCCCAATCCTGGTCCTGAATTGATCGTTATAATGACCAATTCATCTGAATCAGGTGTGTTGGAGCAGGATTAGGGACCCCTGGCTTAATGGAATGGGCTACTGTACGTAGGCCTATATCACACGCTACAACTACCTACATTCTGATAGGCTGTTGTGTCATGCTTCCCATGTGGGTCACTTGTAAATTGGATCAATCAGTATACAGAGCTTGTCATTGGCTCATGACAGGCCCCTTGTCTTCATAGGCCCTGGGGCTTAATGCCACCTTTACGGGCTATCGGGTATATCATATTTATGACTTCCGAGCACATGAACGATTAAACAAAGTCGTAATTACTTGTGGGAAACTCAGATTTTTCTATGATACCCAAGTTGCCGAGTTATGTTGGATGGTACTACAAACATGGAGGAATACAAGGCATGCATGGACGCTAGCGTGTTGTAGGACTACATTAAAATGTGTACTATGATGCTTCAACAAGCTATTTCATTAAAATAGATTTAAGTGAACACGGTTTCTGAACGTAATTTGCCACAGGGGCACTGGCTAATAGTCCCCTAACGTTGTGTCTCTTTTCAGAAAACATCAGCAATAACAATGTGTCTGATAGGTCGTCAATTTTTAAAGCTGCTTCCTAATTGGCCTGCGTGATAGATCTCCGGCCACAGACTAGAATGCCATGACAAGTCGTATTTACGAGTTCCGAAGGCAGCATAAGCCCAGGTAAGGCCGTGCACTGAGGCGGGGCTGCTGTGAGCAGGGCCATCGCCTCGCTCACGACACAAGGCAGGCGGTCGTAGCTGTCACTGGACTGTGACGCCGTCGCCCCTTGACCTTTCCGGAGCGCAACCTCACAATCGTCGGGGGTGACGGCGTCATTGATCAGTGTTATTTGTGTTGCCCTGAATTCCCCTGAATTCCTATCTACCTCCACCCCCCCCTGTAACGGTCTGGGCCGCGCCGCCGATGGGCGGCTCACCCCCCCCCCACCGTTACCGGGGCCTGCGTGCTCCCGCCCCCGGTTTCCCCAGCGCTCCTTGTCTCACGGGTGATTGCACTGATTGTGTATTGTTTGCACCTGGGGGTTTGCTTTAGTATTTAGGATGGGGTTTCTGTTCGTCTCATTGTTGGTTATTGTTTCATGTATGGTGTGTGTCTGCGTGTGACCATTAAATATTACTGTTTACTGCTAAACCTGCGCCTGATTCCTGCCTCGCCCGCTCCCGCCGTCACACAAACGCACTGACACTTATTTAATTCAATCAGCCATTTCCAGACAGTGTGTGTTACTCACTAATCACACATTTGCCACTCTCTGGGCCTTCCCGATGACACGGCCTGCTCATTGTTCAGCACACAAGCCATTTAGACGGGTCATTTTGGGACTGCATTTGTGTCTGCTGATGAAGCTGTCATGCCTATCTACAGTATTGAAGCGGACAGCTGAGGGCTAGATGTAATCAGTCTCAACCTGTAGATTACAGCCTGACCCCTCTAAGTCCTATCTCTATGACTCAGACCCACATCTAGGGCACTTCAGGACATTTCAAACAGGGTAATTGGGAGTTCACCTGAGAATGTATTATTTATGCGTTGGAAGGCGGGGCGGGGGGGCATATATACAGTATACAGAGCCTGTAGTTCCCTGTAGTAATCCTGCTGTCTATAATATTCAGGATATGATAGTTTTCCCCACGGCACGTGGCATCTCAGCTAATTATAATTTCAATTTTTTTATTGGTGCCACAGTGAATTCATAAAAGATAATAATTTTAGTTCCAATCTCAGTGTATAATTTGGGAGATCCAACATGGTGCAATTTGTGACTATATGACTCTCAGATCATTTTTGAACCCTTCTTATTAAAGTGCTACATATCAGAAAGAAGGAAAGAAAAAAGAAAATAGTTTTTTCAAATATAAACTCAAGTGCCATTATCCTGTAATAGTAGGTATTTGTGGAATAGAGAGAACATCAGTAGTACTGTATGCTTCAGTGGGTAATAGTGTGTAATACATTAGAAGTGATCCTGCCTTGCTCATTATTACAAGATGGCTCACCAATATACACTAGGCCTTTTTGGTGTCCCAGGAGAAATATGTAACCAGTTGTAATTAAACTGATAATCTCTGTCAACACTTCGACGATTTTCAAACTAGTTTAGGTGACGTTAATTTCACCCTCTATGGAAATGTATGGGCTCAGATACAATATTCCTGTAGAGAGATTTTATTAGATAATTCCAGATAATGATGGACAATATGTTTCCCCCGGGGACTTGCCTGATCTTTTGTAGTCCCCATGCCAACAAAGTATTAATTATACAAGACTAATAGCTTGGGGTTCTTCATTCCCCTTCAACTATTACAAGTCAGTCAGCCAGGCAATTATAGTATTATTATAGTATTATTACTATTGTGCCAAAATGCCCTTGTGGTTTTAATGTGGTTGTACATTTGTTTGTCCTGCTTAGAAACTTGATTGATGCACAAATCAGCCAATGTTTGCTGGTTTTAGTAGAGGGACCTGACTGGTCAGGGGGAAAACGTATTGCCCTTCCTTGCATGGTACTTTGTTTTCTTTGTGAAACTCAATTTACCACACTACAAAATTGATTGTGCTTGACAGCAGTGTCAAGAGTATTTTGAGGTTCGTGGTTGCAAGTGAAGGTTTGGATTTGCTAATGTGCAATTAAAATGTTCAAGCTTGTCATTCATTTGCGACCATGAGCCTCAATGTACACTACAACCATGACATTCAAAACACAAGCTTAGATTTACTTCTTTCTCCCCATTTCCTTGATGCGATGCTCTCACCGCATACATTAACTGCAGTGGTTAGGAGAAAGAAAATGCGGATGAATCTACTCTGTCTGTCCTCCACTTGATCAGTGTATTTTTCACACAGGCTGAAAAACACGCCAGTTGTTTTTCAGCCGATGTCACAAACACACACACACACACACACAGAGAGAGAGAGAGACTCTCATCAGTGTAAAGTGGATGATGGGTTTCTGACCCCTGCCACGTCTTTCATCCTCCACAGTGTTGAGTGACAGTGACTATTGCAGCAAACGAGGTGTGCTGGAGGCACCATGCACACACAAATTCGCAGACGCATGCATGCACAGATTCTCACATGCATAATATATGAACGCCACACTCACAAAGACGTGTGCGTGTATAGACACACACACCTGCATATGTGTGCATGTACAGTAGGTATTATTATTATTATTAACTTCAAGAGCACCTTTAAAACAGAGTTTACAAATTACTTTGACAGACAGAACAAAGCAGAATAATCAGTCAAATAAAAGCACATTGAAAGTTAGAAATTAGAAAATAAGAGAATAAGAGTACGATAACAGAATGGCAAATGGACTGCATTTATACAGCTCTTTTCAGGCCTTTCTGCCACTCAAAGCGCTGCACAGTATTGCCTCACATTCACCCATTCACACACATTCACACACAACGATGGTGGTGTCAGCCGTGCAAGGCGCCACCTGACCACCGGGAGCAGTTAGGGTTCTGTGCCTTGCTCAAGGACACCTCGACACCTGGTGAGAAGTTAGTGGGGTCCAAACCAGCCACTTCTCGATCACCTGTCGCCCCGCTTTGTCAAATGTTCAATAAAAGCAAATAAAATATCAAATCTATGTAAAAATAAAAAATAAAGCGGGTAAAATGTGAAATAATCATAAATATAGAATAATAAAAAAGTAAAAACTACAAACGAAAGACATCACATGAAGGCAATCTTATTATGGTGTGTTTTAAGAATTGTTTAAAAAGATTCTACAGTCGGCTAGCCTCATCTCCTCATACTTTAATATTGAAATATCTCCTGACTGCTTGGAAGGGACCATGTGGTCTAGGTCAGGGTTTTTCAAAGTGGGGACCGCCAGGGGGGGTCTCAGCAAATTGGAGAAAAGAGAAAGAACCCAAAAAATTATATTTAATATTTTAAAATTGTTCTAGGTAAGTATTTATTATAAAACAGAAGAATTCAGAAAAATATACAGCATCTTATTTACCATACTGCCTTCTAATTGCCTAAATTTCTAAAAAACTGTCATTAATCACTAATTGTCAGTGTTGATCTGGTAACTGTATGCGTTCATGTTTAGACTCAACTGAAATATTGCATATTAAACTGTAGAAAAGAAGTGAGGAGTCTGAACAGAATTTACGTCCTTTGGTATAAAACAATTAGATAGATAATAAGATTAATAACCAATCAAATTAGGCTACCTTCAGGTGGCGTATCAAACTGTTTAGTCAAAACTATCCAGAGGAAGCCACTATCCCACGGCGCTTCCATTGAATACAGTGAGCAGGCCAAAATGGACATGGGAAGATGTTCACAACTTGGATTAATATTTGGAAAAACGCTTTTAATCTCTGAACCCTTATGAACTAAAGGAATATAAACAAGGAATTGGCAATTGTGGACACATTCGGAATATATTGTTGCTTCAAAGTTAAAGTTTAGTTTTTTTGTTTACATAGGCCAACTGGTATGTCCTGAATCAGTTACTTTGAAACAGTCAATTTACCTCAAAACAGTTTGCTGCAGAACTACCATTGTGGCCTCAGATTAATGGCCTTCAATTTATTGTAGGTACTTGGGAATCAATTTAATATACTCTAAATACCCATTAATACCCCCCAAATATGAATTATGGACAAAAGTGTGGTGAAATCTATGTACCTCCCCATTGACTTGCATAGATCACTGGGTCATTCTGGTTTGCATAAACGTGAAAAGTCACCCCCCTCCTTCCAAAACTCAAATGTGGAAGTGTCGTCCGTTGGAACCTCTCCTTTAAATAATATATTCTTTCTGATGGTAATGTTCTGCTCTAATCTGTAGGGGGCTGTGTGTTATTCTTACCAGACAGGAGACCCTCCTGGTTCGCAAGAGGCACTGATGTTGTTCCAGCTACATCTTGGGCTGGATTTCCAGTGTTTCCCCAGTACCCACACACCTCAGTACTTTTTGTTATTGCTAAAATGGTGTGGTTGTCAACAACATCAGTTCCAAAAAAACACTTTGGTTGCACACTATGTTTGACAGAGGGGAAAGAATATGAAATGGGCGCAGCAGTGGTGTACAATTTTTCTAAACACACATCTTAGCATACCTGCTGTTAAAACAGGTTTTTTGGTTTTTCAATCAAACTTCATCGAATACGTTTAGCATGAGAACAATTTCATGAACAATAACAGACTAAAAGTAATAAAGACCAATACAAGTATACATTTCTCTACATGAATGCCATTCACGTGCGCAAGGTTATATCATACACTGTCTTTCTTCTGTGTGGACCTGCGTCATGGTTTTCAGCACTCTTATTGCCCATTAAACTGCTAATTGGAAAGACTTTTGGGGATATTTTTATGGCTGATGGTTCCAGCTCCAGAGTTGAGGCTTTGCCAGACAATAACTAATATCTTATAACGATGGTGGCAAGTCTCACCTGAATGCATTCATTTTGATTGTTACATGATGACTCACGGTTGTCTGGAAAAATAAGTGTGAAAGCTCTCCAATGTCATACTAGTAAAAAGGAAATGCAATAATAATTCCAATAATTCTCAGTGAGTCAGTCCTTATTGCAAAACAGCATTAATATTCATCCTGCAAAAATGTATCTTAAATTTGGGGATGAATCACTAAGTCAATATAATATCTCTCTCTCTCTCTCTCTCTCTCTCTCTCTCTCTCTCTCTCTCTCTATATATATATATATATATATATATATATAT
>JAODUE010033972.1:0-20823 GCA_027564755.1 Amblyopsis hoosieri
ACACACACATATATATATATATACACACACATATATATATATATACACACACATATATATATATATACACACACACACACACACACACACACACACACACACACACACAGCTTCAAATTTAGAAGAGTCGAAAAGCAGATATTGATTGACTATCACATAGATGACACCGTGGATACGCGATTATCCCGGTTCCTTTGGCCTGTCATGTTTAGTTTATGATTGCAGCCCCCATGTCCGGTCTGCGAGTGACTAGCTAGACTAGCACTAGACTACATGAAAATGCACAAATTAGTTACAGTTTTTAATCAGTCTACAGATTTAATAATCTAATGCATGTCCTGTTTTTGTTTGTCTTTTTGTACATTTTCCTTAAAGAATATACTGTATATAAAATAAAATAAACATTTTCACAAATCACATCCTGGTCATAGGCTACACCTATCTATTTGTCAGTTTGTTTTAGAAGTAAAATTTTTAAATAAACTTTTATATAGAAAGTTAGGCTCAAAACTCTGTGCTCATGGAGCCAAAGTAAAGAACCGTTTCCCCAATAAGCCCAAGGGCTGCTAAATGTATTTAAGATTTAACAGTTGCTTAAAACTCACAGACAGCTCTCTTATTTACTTACTTAATGTATTCATTTATATGTTTTCTCATATTTGATCTGATATCATTAAACAATTTTTTCTATCATCTTTTGATGGATCATTTGATTGTATGTATTAACTAAATGTTTCTCCACATGTCCTGTCATTGTCCTTTATATTTCAAATTGTTTCTAGATTTTCTGACTCCACTCAATAAAAAAAAAATTTGTTTACTAAATGGCCATTTGAAGAAACACAGATTGACATTAAAGCAACATAAAATGTAAACCCTTACATTTCATCCGGTGATCAACAATTTTCTGGGCCTGTTTGGTGGAACACTTGGCGAACCAGTTGTCTCCCAGCAACACAGTGACCTCGTTGGTGTGTACCAACTTGCCAGGCATGAAGGCCAAAGGGCCAAATGGCACCTGTCAGGGTCGGTAACAAAATACAATGAGATTTAATTGAGAAATCGAACAAACCAGTTGAAAGAATGTGGAGAGAGAAAAGAAAATGGTAGCAGCAACATTTTTGGAAGCTTATTTCTGAATACCATAAACTACTGTATAAAGTGCCACTATAAAGCAGTACGCCATACTTTAGTTTAAAGCACAGTCTACTATAAAGATAATATTCTATTGAGTAAATAAGATTTCAACAGTACGAAAAAGCTTGTACATTATTCACTCTATAAAAATAACTGCCTAAATGGCTTAGGTTTAAGGTTCATGAAATGCTAAATGCTTGAAGTAGCCTATACTCAGCTGCAGGAACTGCCATGTACCACGAAGGCTAGTTGAGCAACTATTCCAAAGGATGTGTGACGACAAAGTAGGCCAGTCTCTGCCAACCATTGTTTGGCAGTGTGACATTATTGTCTCAGGTTTAGTTTAGGAGTTGTTTACGTTTCACTTACCATGATATCATAAGACAGTTGATCTGGCAGGGTGCTGAGTCGCTCATTTAGAGCTTCATAATCACCTGACACTTTCTTCCTACATGCACACACACACACAAATTGTTTGTTAATTAAAAATTATTTTCTTGCTTATTTTCTTAAATGAGGCTACTGCTATCAAAACAATAACTAATAACGTGGACTTTAACTGGCTAGATGTTGCTATTGGTTGCTGTTTAAATTTATCTTTATCAGGCAATGTTGAAGTTTAGAAGAAAAGCTGATGCATTAACAGAATCCCATCTATTCTATTATGTATGACTCACCAGTGCTGAATTTGATCGTTGCAGCCTTTCACCACCTGATGGTAGGACAATTAATATAAACATAAAACACATTTTAAATGTTTTAATTCTCTGTTTGTTGTGACTTGTGATGTGAGTTCCCCAGTCATATTCTAACTAAATTTGACTAGAGAACTTGATAAGTGTGAACAGATATGTATTTGTGAGTTGTGGATCTTTTGAAAGATGCTTTCTGCTCTAGTGGATGTAATCAGTTTTATTAAATTGATTAGACGGTGGAGAAAAATGCAGGTATGTTGCAGCAAAATATGCCTGCTCTTGTGCCTGTGCTGGTGTAATGTATGCTGCTAATACATTAAAAAACATTTTAACAAACACTGTAAGCTTTGTTCGTTCTACGTCAATCTTGACGTAGTACGTTTCAGTTCCCTTTAACGACGAGAACGTGCTTTCACTTTGAGGAGATCGTCGATTTCTGTGAGCCTCCGTCTAAACAAACAAGAACTGGACATGTGACTGTCAGGGAGGAAGCTTCTCGAAATGACATCCATTAGATAACAAGTTACCACTGCACAGTTGCTTATAAAATGCAGTAATACTGACATGCAATGCAGGCAAATATACTAAAAGTACTGCAAGGAAGTAGATTAAGGTCAGTCGTGCAAGGATTCGTGCATACATCGTGTGAAAGAGCATGGCATGTCCCATTTCTGACATGCCCCATTTACCTTTTCGTGTTCTTCCCGTAGTCTGTTAATCCCCATTATAGGTTCTTCATTCCTTTTACTCGTGTCGTCCATCGTCGTCCCACGTGCATCAAATCAATACGTTATTTCCAAAACAAAGCTCATGGGTTGTGAGTCCTAAAGAAATGTTTATGAATGCAAAAGCAGGAATTCCCAAGACCCGTTCTTGCCTTATTCATCAAAGAGGCAATGATGATAATCCACACTTTCGCAAGTGATATCATTTCACACTCTCATTTCAAGGTTTTCGCATGATCTCAAAAACATCCACAGAATAATATTCCTTCAGCCTGAAATTTCCCCGTCACTGACCCTGCGCCATGTTCATCTGCGTCCCCCGGTGTACTCTGGGTAATAGAATTTAAGAAAAAACGTAAACAATCCGAGAGTCCGCAAACAAACGTTCTGATTTAGGATTTAATACGATGATCTTCAGAAATCTAATTATTATAATAAATAATATGCACGACCAATATAACGTAAATGTAATGTTTTAATATTTATTTCTTAATAATTGAACTGTTAACTTTAAATGTACGTTTTATGAGCGTGATGGGTGTGAAACGTATAAAAATCGTGCACAATATTATTCAATAACAGCATCTTCTGTAGGTTATAGTTCATTATGATGCCACAATCTCCCATCAAGCATTGCGACCGAATACGATCGTGAGCTCAAAAATCACTCACCCTGCGCTGGACTGAGAAATATGTTATACGTCTGCATGAGAAGTAAGGTAGGCTCATGTGATATTTGGTTATATCAGTATAGACATAACTGACATTTGTATTGAAAAGACACGTTGCGCAGTCTAGGCTTTCTGATGCCACGGTTAGTCATAGTCGACCATCTGCTGTACCGGCCGGCCATTATAAAATACTAGAGATTAAATCCTAATGTTTTATATGGCTCTTATTCCATCTATTATTTTTATTTAGATAGGCGCATATTTTGTGTAGGCCTAGGCTCCTGTCTGTCTATCTGTTTTGTAGTCAAATATTACAATATCAGCTTTGAGAACATTCTTAAAATGTACATGTAATTCATTATACAGCATGTTACATCGAATTGATGACGTGGTGAAGCTCTGTTGTGAGTTATCTGCGAATCAGCAAATAAAGACCACGGTTAAAGGCTCAGGAAAAGGCGCAGCGGCTGCTGGGGGTCTCGCCTTTGCTGGAGGGTTGGTTGGAGGTCCCCTAGGTATTGCAGTGGGTGAGTGAAAATATTTTTAATTAGGGAGCCTCAGACTATCGTTGTAATTAAATAACTATAGTAATACATAGGGCTACAATATACAGAATGTACTGTCTTGTTCGAGGTGGAATTAGATATTCAGAGTTTGCTCTGAATACCGAATGTGCCACCTCGAAGAAGAACGATCGACGAAGGAAGGTAGAGAGCAATGTACACCTTTTGGTTGGTCGATTTAGTTCCGTGTTACAAAAACGATTTTACGTGACTCAATGGAGGAATATTAAAAGGATCAATAGACCGTTTTAAAAGTGCAGCAAAACAATTTCAAAAGTGTAAGATCGCTATATCCATATGCTCTCTAGACTAGACAAACAATAAACGTCAAGGAACAAAGTAATGTGTTCCTTGACGTCTTGGTGACGCCAAGGTATGCCTATATAAATTACCCATAGTCCTGCGCCTGACATGTATTGCAGTGCTGGCCGCCTGCCCCCAGGACACAGACTTCCTAATATTAGGAACAGGATATTTTAAGCAGAGGTCCTGCACATGTAGCATACTCATTTTCCACCCCTTCCTGCACACAGAACAGCACACGTTCAAATATTAGAAACAGAATATTATAAGATTACGATTAAGATTAGTCTGAACAAATATATATATATTCACATTCACCCCCAAGATGTGCAATAGTTGTTAGGATCAGAAACAGACATCTACTACTAGAATATTGTCAGAACAGGAAATAAGGTGACTTTTACCAGTCTGCTTTGTTTTAATATGAACCCTGATTTAACTAAACATAATATATATAAATGTATATCACTGTAACAGGTGGTGCTGTTGGAGGTCTGCTGGGCTGCTGGCTGACCAGTGGCGAGTTCAAACCCCTTCCTCAGATCATCATGGAGCTGTCACCCCAGCAACAGCAGAAGCTGTATGAGAGTATCATGGCTGTCCTGGGAGAAGTCCAGTGGACAGACCTCACCCAACTCATGGCTCTGGTGATGGGCAATGCCACACTAAAACAGCAACTTACAGGAGCATTACTTAGTTATGTAACTAAGGAGCTCCAAGCAGAGGTGCATTATGTGGACTAGACTCTGTAGACATTGACACTGTAGACATGGAACATTAACCCAGCATCATGGTGTTTCTGTACTATGGATCACAGTAAGGATTTATTTATTTATTTATTTTAACTGACAGTGAACATACAAAATATAGACCAAACTAAACTATATGGTGTAATTAGGACTGCGTTTACCCCATTTTCTCCTTTAGTAAAGTAAATTAACAGTTCAGTCAATCATGTTATGTTTTTCTGATCATGATCTGAATGGCAATGTGTGTATGGCATACAATATAGCTGTAATGTAGCCTTGTTCTAAAAGGTTATAGTTAACACTTCACATACAGATGAGATTCATTTTTATTAAGCCATGATTGAATTTTTTATTTTTTGCATAATAATGTGTGAACTCTCTAATCAAACATTATAATAATTTGACTTTGATACACTGTAAAAACAAAGTCAACCCACATCCTAAAGATAAGTGACATTTAAAAAATGTGTGAATGTTCAGTATAGGGTAAAATGCCATCCTGAAAACTAAGATGAAGATATATAAAAGTACAATGTTTGCGATTAAATAATTGACTTTTATATATTAAAATATGAATTAATTTATTGACATTTCAACTCGTTCTCCAACAACTTGGACGGAAAGGACAAGATGATCCACACAATCAATGTGTAATTATCAGGGAATTCATAATAGGGCAGCTCCAGGTTCAGAGGTGCAGGATCCAACACCCAGTGGTCTAGGTATTGGACTCCCAGCCGGAAGGTCGTGGGTTTGAACCCTGGTGTTGACCTACCTGCAAGCTCCCGGTGGTTGGTCGCACCTTGCATGGCAGCAATCACCATCACCATCAGTGTATTAATGTGTGTGAATGTTAGGCAAAATTCTGTAAAGCGCTTTGGATAAAAGCGATATATAAATGCAGTGGCAATGTGCACACAGCCTAAATGGGTGCAGAGCTAAGAACAATGACCAATTTTGGCTTGATTATGCAATCCTTAATATCATGCTTAATATCAATTCTGCCATGTTCACAGTCTCCTCTGTGGAAATCTCCTTCTCTGTTCGATGGTGAGCAAAGGGGCTTGCCTCTCCACTTGGAGGTCATGTTCATTCCCTCGGGGATGTCCTTCAACTTGATTTCAATCTTGGATAATGCTAGGACATCTGATGATGCACTCATTGAGGAAACCAACTGGTGGACTACAGTCTTGGCTGCATAGATGCCCACCACAGTCGTTGCTCCAGTTACAAGATAGGAGAAAACTTGTCGTCCCTCACTGTTCTGCTGGGATTACTTGTTTGGGTCAAGAGTCGTTAAAGTCTGGAATCTTGATGTCTGTGCGGGCTAAGCGATTCCCAGCAGGAGCTGTAAATTATATAATTTGATAAAATGTGCATTTACAATTGAATGGCATGCACAGGTTCACTTTTAGACACAAACATTTGTAAAGACAGTAACATCAGGGCCATATTTCAGCAAGTGGGTTTAGTGAAAACTTGAGTATGTTAACCCTGAAATGATGGAAACTGAGTTTTCTGTTTCAGAAAGATAACTCAGGGAAAGTTACCATGGTAACTGACTCTGTGAACCTAACCTGCTCGCTAGCAGGTTTTCTTTAACAAACCCTGAGTTTCTCTCCTCCCTTCCACTGAGCCTGAAGCCACTGTCAGACCTTTCCTTCCAAATTAATTCCCACCCGGAAAGGATTTTGCAACCCAGATTAGATGTACAATAGCTGATTCCCATATCATAATCAAATGTTCACATCACAATGTCACATTTATCTTAACATTATCTACCCATTTACATTTGTGTTAAACAGTAAGATATTACACTATGGGTTAAAGCTACTATAAGTATGGCCTGGAGCTGTGGCTTAAGCAGTAGCTCTGTGACTATATGAGTTTCTTGGAGACAGGTTTGAATCCAGTTGGTGGGAATTTTTTAATCTGTTCAAATAACTAATTTCTTGTCTCTATCTGTAACTGTTCTGTCCAATAAAGTCTATTAAAAAGCTACTGAATGTTTGGTCATGGTTGGCTAAAATCTTATAGTCTTAGGCCTACTGTAGTTTGCATACTACACTTATTTGACATCTCACTGAGTATTCTCTCAGTATAAAATAATTAGGCCTATATCCTCTCTGTTCCTATCATCCAACACCAACAAAATAAGACACAAAAGCCTATAGGGCTTAACTATGCAACCAATACATCTTAGAGGGCTACAGCATGTAGAGAACTCAAACTTATAACACACATTTAAACCATACCATTAAAACAAGCAGTTGTTAAAAATTGAATTTCCTGAAATGGTGCATTGTCAACATAATTATTGTACAAAACAATAAGACATTTACTGTACCATGATACATGAACAAATAACAATATTAAAGTGGAAATACAAAAAGATACAACTTAAATAATACTCAAATCACACTAAAGAAAGGGTACTATGGGAAGGGGGCGGGGCTTAATGCAGTCACACATTTTTAGGTTTGCTTTTGAGAGAGTGATGTTTGCTTGCTCCAATGTATACTTTTCCTAAATAACTTCACAGGCTGAACACAGTATTACCTTTTTCTGCTATTAAGCATATTTATCTCTTGGCGGTCGCCATATTGCAGCGAAGTATCTGAGCTCCATCGATAATGGCTTTGTATAGTTGTAATGCACGCGCTTAACTCGAGTAAACACTGCGAGTTGATTAAACTAACTCATCAGCTGTTCTGAAACTGCTGGCCAACTCAGAGTTCATGGTTAGTCTCAGAGTTGGTTAAACCTGCTTGCTGAACCCAGGCTCAATACGGAGTATTGCTCTCCAATTTGTTTAGTAACCTAACTGAACAAGTGTCAGTACGTTACCATAGGCTAAATTTGTATTTTATTTGTTTACAATGTGGCGAAAACAAGATTGTTCTTTATCGTAACGAGTAACAACGGAAATAATTGATTCACTTTATTATATTCCATACAACATTAATGTCGACCATCACGAAGATTCAGCATTTTGATACAGTTAAGCACGCTATCATTGACTAGCACGTCAGGTACCGTACGACATACGAAGCACCAGAGAGCCATAGAAATAAACATTCACAAACACTAAATGTTCTTTCGTTGATGCAAAATAATAAAAGCTAATGTCATAAACTTTTTTTTTTAATTATTAATCAGGATTTTGGTACAGGCAATTGTCTGGGTCAATTAAATCCTGGGGTCCTAGTGTTGTAAACAAGAAAGGAAGCGTTTGCATCTTTATCCAGAGATGAAATGCACAATGGTAACGTGAGAGATAAAAAGGCAAAATGAAAATACCTAAACGCAATCTAATCCTTTTGATATTTTTTGCATATGTGGCATTTTCAATCTATGCTGCATACAATGTCTTCTTCAGCACAAAAGTCATCTCTCGTGTCCACAGGGTGGTGAAGAAAGAGCCAGGACTCTCCGGTAACGAACGCGGTTAAAATAGCCTACTTTATGTCATTATTTGCATTCATATACATCGACGTTCTCCTTAATCTATCGTTAAATTAAAAAAATGTTGAATGCAAAATCGATGCGATGTGCTATTCAGATAAACGGTATATATCTGTCTTTGTAGGCGGGGTCAGAGATGGCGCTGTTGCACCGCTCATAGAAGATGGAGAATGGAATCCCTGGGAGGGTGAACAAGTGGATTACAACTCTGTCTTGTACAAAAAGAGAGAAGCCTTCAGACAAACCTTGGAGAGAATTGACAAAAAAAGGCCAAAAAGATACAAAGTTCAAATATGGGGTAAAGCTGCAATTGGTAAGTCATGCTTGTAACGGAGGACTGAAAATACTGCCTATAGTCATATTTGAAAATGTACCGACAACTCAATATTACCTATGTAAAAGTATAGTAATTTGATTAGATAATGATATTGAGATATATGGGTGGTTCTGAAACAGAAACCGCGATACAAACGTCCACGGTTTCGTGTCGCGGTTTCGTTATACCTAACTGCAGTCCGCACATATACACACACACACACACACACACACCACCTGCTACAGGTGCAGCCTGCTAAGCTCTCATATACGTTGCTACTGTAATTAAACTACAATTTTCATTTCACATTTATCTTAACACTAGATTAGAACCACTGATTCTTTTTATAGTGGTCAAAACACAATACAAAGCAATTTATAGAATGCATTTGTTACTCATTAATGGAATTAACCCCCGTCACTACGATATCGGATTATGGCAACGAGTCGATTGCCTTCGCTTCTTTACTCAAACGAAACAATGTGGAATAATGGCACACTTTATTTAGAAACATCAATGCTTGTGTGTGTCATTTTGCTGAGAAATGACAAGATGCAGCGCACACACATCGTCTTCGTGGATGGGTTAGGCATATGCAGCAGTTATACCTTTCTTGTGGGTGTCTCTCACAAATCCTATCTGACGTGTCAATAAAATATCCATGATGTCCGCCAAGGTATGAAAACTGTCCACAACTTTCCAGGTTATTTTAAATTCTGTTTGTTTTGCCATCACGTGGTTCCAAACTGTTCGTTCGTCTGCTTGCATTTTGTATCTTGTAGCAATGAAGCTACAGTGTTCTTAGTATTCCAAATAGTTGATTTAAAAAATGGTGTCTATTTTTAACATGAATATAGCAGCAAACAATTACTATTTTCTATGTTAAGGATATAGTGGAATATTGTCCTTAGCAGGGTGTTGTAACATAATCCGATTTCATCTTTTTTTTGGTTTACCTAGTGCTGTGATGTGTGGTGTGGGCGGCAACAAGAACAGTGTTCTTGTTTGGCTGAGAAGCTTGTACTAGTGTGCCATCTAGTGGCAGAACGTATAGAAAAAATTACTATTCTACAGAATGTAATCAAGGCCAGAACAAATTGCCAGATTATACAGCTCAAAGAAAAAAACAAAAAAAAAAAAAAACGAGATAGGAACCGAACCGTGGCTTTGGTGAACCGTTACACCCTTAATATATAGATACATACATGCATACATAAATGCATGCATGCATATACACACACACTATATTTTGCGAAAAGTATTGGGACACCCGTCCAAATCATTCAATTCAGGTGTTCCAATAACTTCCATGGCCGCATGTGTATAAAATCAAGCACCTAGGCATGCACAATGCTTCTACAAACATTTGTGCAAGAATGGGTCACGCTCAGAAGCTCACTGAATTCAAGTGTGGTACTGTAATAGGTTGTCCATTCATGAAATTTCCTCACTACTATTCCACGGTCAATTGTTAGTGGTAATATAATAATGTGGAAGCGATTGGGAACAACAGAAACTCAGCCACGAAGTGGTAGGCCACATAATATCATAGAGTGGGTTCAGCGCATGCTGAGGCACACAGTCCGCAGAAGTCGCCTACTTTCTGCAGAGTCAATAACCTCATGTGGCCTTCGGATTAACTCAAGAACAGTGCGTAGAGAGGAATGGGTTTCCATGGCCAAGCAGCTGCATCCAAGCCTTACATCACCAAGTGCAATGCAAAGCGTCTGATGCAGTGGTGTAAAGCACGCCGCCACTGGAGACTAGAGCAGTGGAAACATGCTCTTCTGTCTGGCAATCTGATGGACGAGTCTGGGTTTGTCGTTGCCAGGAGAACGGTCCTTGCCTGACTGCATTGTGCCAGGTGTAAAGTATGGTGGAGGGGGAATTATGGGTTGGGGTTGTTTTTCAGGGGTTGGGCTTGGCCCCTTACTTCCTGTGAAAGGAAATGTTAATGCTTCATCATACTAGGACATTTTGGACAATTTCATGCTCCCAACTTTGTGGAAACAGTTTGGGGATCTCCTGTATACAAGAATTCTGAAACATGTTTGCCATACAAATGTGTGCTACAATATCTTAAATATGGTAGCACATTGTAATTCACTTGACCTTTTCTCATCTCTTCAGGACTTTACCTTTGGGAACATATTTTAGAGGGACCACTCAACCCTACGGACAAAGTTGCTCAATGGAGAGAAGGTGAACTTCAATCAGGAAAAATTGATTTCAGGTAAGAAGTCACTTATGAAACGAGTAGTATTATATTTTATCCAAGAGTTGGCAAATTAGTAAATTTGTCAATAATTCAGTTGGTGCAAATATACTAATATTTGAGTTGGTTAGCAAAAACCTTGAATGTAAACATGGTAGATCAGAAAAAGCCTTTGATGAGAACAAATCAATCACTGGGCCAGACATGACTGCGCCCATTTGTGATAAGATTACACCACTGGTGTAATACGTCTGGCTCCCTACAGCTAAATGAAAATGCTGGAAGTTAGCAGACATCTTTGTTCAAGGTATCTAAGAGTAAGTAAGAGATACATTGAGTTAGTAGTCCCATCTTAAGGAGTGACCCCAGAACATTTCTGCATTATTACCTAAGGGTAACACACACACTGCCTTCCAATAAACCAAACTACTTCCAATAATGGATTGAATAACTACAGGTTAATAAACAATCACAATGGTACTGTCTCTCTGTATATCTCTCTCACATGTTGCCTTTCTAGTTTCTACACAGGCCCTGCAGTAGTCCAGGGCCATGTGCCTCTAGACATGAACAGTTTGGTTCTGGTTCTGAATGGCCGCGAGCAGCAGAAGATCTCCTACTCCACCCGGTGGTTGGAGCATGTCCGCGCGCTTGTCAGGGCCCACACCGTGTCTCATGTTGCTGTGGTGCTACTGGGCAACGAGCACTGCGTCAACGAGTGGATTGGCCCCTACCTGAAGAGAAACGGAGGCTTTGTAGACCTGCTGTTTCTGGTCTATGACAGTCCGTGGGTCAACCACAAAGATGTCTTCCAGTGGCCGCTTGGTGTTGCTACGTACGTTACCACCCCCGTGTGTGCGCGCGCGTGTGTACATGTAAATTACATAAACACGCAATGCGCTGCGATGCACACTCAGACAACAGTGTCTGTTTGTCTCTGTGCAGGTATAGGCAGTTCCCAATGGTCAGGCCTAATACTGAGTTGGTAACATCCGGAAGGCCTTACCTCTGTAACTTCCTGGGAACTGTTTACAAGAACTCCTCTAGAGAAACACTGCTGCAAGTTCTGAAAGAGAGCGGGCTTGAGAAAGACTGCATCACCACTGCCAGGGAGAAGTAAATATTGACATATTTATTAATCAGTAAAGAGATGGTGAATGCCATTTATTTGCCAAGCTAATGTGCATATTATTACTATGATTTAAATGATGAATAATCATATACTATTCTTAACATTATATATTTGTACAAGTAGGTTCAGCTATTAACACTATACATAATGTCAAGCGTGGGAAGTTGAAGCCCCATAGCCGTTTATACCTATCTGTCAAATGTGACTCAGGTTTACTTAATCTAATAGTCATTGACAATAGCCCATAGCTCACTAGTCTACAGCCAGCCCTATCCTAGTGCCCTAGTGCTGGTGTCTTCTTCTCAGGTGGCTCCCCCAGGAGACAGCAGACAGTCTGAGACGCTACCAGACGGCCCTGGCCCAGAGCGAGCTGACTCTGTGTCCGGTGGGGGTCAATGCAGAGTGCTACCGGCTGTACGAGGCTTGCGCGTACGGCTCGGTCCCTGTGGTGGAGGATGTGCTGACTCCCGGGAGCTGCGCGGCCGAGGCCAACTCCCCGCTTCGGCTGCTCAAAGCCGCGGGTGCGCCCTTCATCTTCCTCAGCACCTGGAAGGAGCTGCCAGCCATCTTGGAGAAAGAGAGGGGCGTGAGCCAGGAGGAGAGGATAGACAGGAGGAGGAGGTTGCTGGAGTGGTACGCAGGCTTCCGTCAGCAGATGAAAGACAGGTTCACCGAGGCCATAGAGGAGACTTTCTTTAAAAGTGGGTGACCAAGGTGACTGCAGAATTTCCAGTTTAACATCTATCAGGTTAAAGCCTCCCATATTTTCATTGTAGTGAGATATTTTGTTGAAAGTAAATCAAATTGGTAAGAAACATTTTATTTTATTTTAGTTACCAAAGAACATTTCTGACCTATTAGAAAGCAGTTAGATGAAGGTAAAAGTAAGCTCCGGTTTTGCCTATTATTGGATGCTCTGACCCGGATAAGCAGAAACTGGCAGTGAGAATATTCACTCCCAGTGATTCCATCTTGGCCGTGATTGGGTCATTCTTCACTAGCATCACGCCTTACAATGCAAACTCTGCTCAGAATGACCATTAAATGAACAATCCTGTTGTTGGAGCTTAGATGTTCAACAGTTATTAAATGTATCAGGCACTAGTTTAATGCACAAGGAGTGCTCTATTTGTGTAGTGATTCTTCTATCTCTGTGCAGTCTAATACTCCTGTGTAGATTAGGTAATTATATGATTTAGGGATGAATGAAGGCTGCTTTTATTTATCAGTACATGTACTGAATAACACTACTTTGTGTTTTTAACATGTTAATGTTTACAATTGTACATTGTCTAAGATATTGGAGACAATGAATAGTACACATTGTTGATCTTTAAATTGTTTTATTTTAGATAGGAATTTTGTATTGCTGTTTTCACATGTTAATTTTGTGATTTTAAGTAACTAATTTTAAATCTCAAAGGAGAAATATAAACCCTGTAGTACTAGTATGAGATTAACTTTTTTTTGTTTGTAATTACTTAGTGCAGTGTCTGTTTGACAATGTACTGTAATGGCCTGAAATGTATATTGTTGATGTGGTATGTGTTTCTTTCTGGACAAAAAACAAGAAATGTTTGGGATGCCTTTAAATAGCAGTATTGTGGTGCATGGAGTTGAAAAACAGTGCAATAAAATGGATATGGTTTTGAAAAACATTATCCTTGTCTCCTGCAGACGGCGCTGCAGGCTATCCCATGGCCACTGGGCCATTGTGCACTGCTAAACGTTTTACTTAGGATAAACTTTTAAGTAGACTACGTCATACCGCCATAAGAAGCAAACACGTTTTAAAACTGTTTAATGTCCTACGATTATGAGAAGATTACTGATTTAATAAAATAGACAAAACTGATTTGGAAAATAATTACGTTGCAATCAAATGGGTTGCTAGTAACATACTTCAGTATTTGAATATATTAATATTACTAATACGAAAAATATGAAGACGAATTGATTTGAGAGTATCTGTGTCAATCCATCTGTGTTCCTTGTGTTTACGCTGTGCCCCACCGATCCCTCCCTTTCCTCGAGTCTCCAGCAGCTGTGCTGCCTGCAGTTGGCCTACCTAATGTCTGGGAATAGGATCGTCGAGGGAGAGGGATAGCGTGTGTCCGAAACTCTAACACCAAAAGGGAATCCACGATACAGAGACAGAGGCTTAGCTGCCGCTAGGTTGCTGTGGAAACTTTGCAAGCAATTTGGAGTCGTTTAAGATCGATATTATTAACACGTCGACGAAGAGTCTCTAACTTGGTGGGATTTTCTCTGCTAGGTCTGTTGCGCCTCAACACGACCGAGCCGCTTGCAACGGTACCTATAGTTTCAGTGGATTCATTGGATCAGGATACCGCATTGGCCCTGCATTCCTCAACGATCCTGTGTAAGGAGAACAATGAAGGACTAAGTGTCTCAAAGGACACGTAAATACTGAATGACAATTTAGCTCTCGCATTTATCTTGTGTCGTCCAGTGCGGGATGCACCGGATGTTCCAAGCGTGAGACGGGACACAATTCCAATTGTTGACAAATAGTTTACCAGAAGTTCGTTGCCTTCTGTGGGGAAAGACAGAAAATGTCTACGCCGAGATTCAAAAAGGATAAAGAAATAATCGCCGAATATGAAAGTCAAGTAAAAGGTAAAATCGACCAGAATTTTGCATGCGATTTTCTTGCATTATGACGAGAAGTATAGTACGGTAGCATATAACTATATAATAACTAGTAGCAGCCTAGCAAGCTTTTGGGTAAAATTGTATATTTAGAATATGGCTTAATGCACGCAGCTAGCATTGTATCCGACGTATGGGGCTTATAAAGACCAGGACACGAGGGTTAACGGGTATTTGCGAGATTACTTTGTTATCCATACTATTAAGGATCATTTATTTCTTCACGGCTAATTCAAACTATAATTTGTTTCCCATTAACGCTGAATCCGCATCCAAGTAGTTGTGCTGTTCGGTATGATGCCAATTGTTCAACCTGTTACACGTAGGCTAGGGTTGATCTGATGATGGACAACAGCATAGTTGTAATAAAACTATATAATTGTCACATTTGTGTGTACAATTAGTATAACTGGGTTACACAGTACTGAATTCACTTTAGATAGATAGATTATTCTTTGAAATAAAGATGCACGTTTAGTTATGATGAATCGACACTAATTTATATGATCTGCTTTCTTCTGAACACGCGTAAAACTCTGGGTTTAGTTATACTTTTGAGATCTATGAATGATGCCAGCCTAATATGTAGTGTTTCCTTATGTCTTCCCAGCATACAGAGCAGCAGTATTTTATACACAGACCACTAGGGCAATAGACAGTTGCTGCTCTATGTAACCATGGGGATTTGGCCCCTAGCCAATGCGCTCAGCTCCCCAGTGATCTGAGCATGCTGGAAAACCACCTAAGCTATTCACGTCCCCATAGCCACCCTCTAATCCAGAGAAAGGGAATGGGCAGTAGTTAGTGTGTTGGGGGATTGGGGGAGGAGTCATGATTGCATTGGCTAACTATAAACTCATCATTGATGAATGTGTGACCCTATCATTTTCCCTTTAATGTTTGTCTAAGGCTTTTCGTTAATAATGGATGATGCGTCCATAAGGGATGCTGAGCAAGAGATGGTCAACCCTCACATTTGGAAACTAGTTCAGAGATAATGCACATGTAATACATTGTGGTTATATTTAAACTGCTTTTTTAATTTCTAACATTAGCACATGTTTACTACCTCTGATACCTGACACCTGATACATTGAACCATTAATATGCCTACTGCACACTTTCTGTTTTGCAAATCAGATGTTTTTTGTATTTTTTGAGAGATGTTTTGATCTAATCAATATACGTTGCAGTAAAATAATTACTATTATCCTCACCACTGACTGTTTTACTTTATGTTTTGCTTTATATATAATAAAAAAAAAACTTTCAGTTCACAATCAATTCACCTCAATATTGTAGACAATGTAGCTGTGAGCTGTGTTTGTTGATCATAACCCTGAGTCTGACTCATGAGAAATTATGATTTAGTCCCAGATATAATATCTGGTTCCTATATTGTTCCTATATTCCTATTATTGCGTACTCTTTGCGTTGCAACAATTAGCTACAGGAAATACATCGTATGACTGCTAGACCGCCAGTGTTGTGTATGACCAGAAGAAACTGCTGTGTAATTAGTCACATGTTTTTCTTCTCCAGTTGTAAAGCTAAATCCTAGCTTCTCCATTTGTGCCCATATTACCCTTGTGGTTGAAACCAGCATTGCAAAAGCATTGTTTGAAACTTGCATGTGTTCTTCCCCCATCTGCGTTCATGTGCTGATTGTCTTGCACTTCTCTGGAAGCTCTATCCACAACACACTTACATTTACATTTTCCATACCTTTTTAATATCAGGCTTTTGGTTGATAATAGTGTCCAGAGTTGACAGTGGGGCTCTGAATGCCAGATTAAACTGACTACTCGCTGCAGAACAACACACAGCCCAGAGTACGGCTGTAAAGGCTATTAGATCTTCTGCTTCAGTCTTGACTGTCTTGCCATTGGAATTACTCCTATTTGTCTCTTTTTTCTGGACACGTATCTCAGACGCCGTCTCGGTTCAGGACAATTCACGACACAGTTCAAGCGAAACATTCTAATTGTGATGAGGAACAGCTGAACTTGTCACGACTTCTACATTTGCAACCGTCCACAGCATTTCTGGCTACATGTGACATTCACGTCACCAGCGTTTCCCATTTTGAATCATTATTCACTCCTATACTACAGCGCTCCTCCAACGCATCCTGAGAACTAGGCTACAGGATTGTTATTCAAGGCAGGGGATGGGAGGCATTTAAGCGATTCTCCTGAGTCTGATCTCTAGTTTTCTATAACAATTGTCGTCTGTCTGGCAGACTGACAGCCCTGTACTCGGTCAAAGACTAATCTGTCATTCATCTGATGTTCATGTACCTAAGCACCCTCCAACAGTGCTTATTTTTCTTTTAAACTTTCTCTCTAATGGAAATAAAATAGCTTTCAATTTAAGTATTCAAGGTCAAAGGAAAATAGTCTTCTACTGAGGGAAGGTTCTTAAGAAGACTAGTAGATTTAGTTAAGTCCTGAGTCTGAACCAACAGTGTGAAGTGAAGATTTAAGTCCGGGACACTTTGTGGAGTTCGTTGAGGACATTTTTAGTGGCCGCTAGGACATTTGTGAATAAGTTGGTATTGTGTCCACGTCTGTCAAACGCAGCTAGTAACAGTTCTTTTTATTTTGTTTTATATCTAGGGAAAAATGTTGGTGTGATGTCTCATCATTGCTGTTTGTGTCCTGGGGGTTACGACTCAGATGGCTGCCCCTGACAGGGGTCTCCTCAGCCATCGTTAAGCCTGACCCCAGTGACCTGCCCCCTAGTAGTACTTTCTGAAATAGAAGTCTTGCCCCTGCATTCTCAATGAGAACGTAGAGGTCACATTTGTATGCAGGCACATGGGAGGGTGCAAACATCTCAGCGTGAGGGTTTGATTATTTCTCCAATTGATTGGATTTGTCATGTGGTCATGTGGCTATGGATTGCATATTTTAGTGTTGTTGAAGTTAACAGGAAGGCTGTCTGTCTAAATGACTGGCAGAAGATGGTTTAAAAAAATGTAGTAATAGACATTTTTGTTGCTGGTTATTGACACACAATCCTCAAGAGCCTTCTACATGGATTAGATGATATTAAGTTGCAGTGTTTTTTTTATTTTGCTCTAAATGATAACTTGCAAAGTGCTTTTGCCAAATATTGAGCTCACATTGCTCTCTTTTGAATTCTAACTGAAAATATTTCCTATAGCAGCATTCAACTTTTGAATATTTAGGATGTTCTGTGTCGAACAAACTTGTAATCTTGAAACATGCACGGTGTGGCCACCCACGTGGCTGTGCATGCACCTTGTTCAATCACGTCCCTCAGATGTACACAATAGTGGTGGTGCAGCTTTTGCTAAATCTATTTAATCTGATGTGAGGAATTTCATGGTGATTGGAGGAAAACTTGTTGTTACTATGCTCATGTATTATGTAGTAAGTAGCAAGAAGGTTCTAAGAATCTAGTCATGAGTTGAGTAGTTTGAGTCACCTAATGCAGTTTGATTGAAATTATATGAGTCATCAATAATGCTGCTAGAGCATTTTCAGAAGGAAAACATTTGTTTTAAAATTTTAATTATGGCCTTTTATTATGTTTATGTTCTGTAAAATGTCATTAAACCTCTGTCATTTTTACAGAAATTATTCCATTGCCGTACAGTTCTCATAGCTGGTGCTTGGGTTAGAATGCAATATGCCACTGAGATTGAAATGGAAAAGAGAATAAACCATAAAGGGTACTGTATACATTCCATGTGTCACCATATGCAGTAATGTCATGTTCTGAGTTGGGGACAGGGAGCTGTCACCATTGCCACCTGACTGACGTTAGCCTATGCCACAATGCAATGTTGACACGCTAACACTCTGCTTGGGTCACATTATGTTCTGTCATCCAGAAATGTGTTAAAAGAATAAGATGGAAGGTGCAATAGTGGACTGGAAAATGGCTTTGCGTCTACCCTAACCCCCTGTGTTTTCAAATTAGTTTTACACCCCGTTAAATTCTCAGACAGCACATTGATTACTTCCTAATTATCCGTCCTTTATAGAACGTTTTAAATGAATGAACGTGTGCTGATCCTCAATGTTGCCTCAGTGTTGCAGTTATCCTGACAATGGAGAATGGGAGGATACTATCAAATTGTTCTTTCAAGAAGGTGTTGATGGAGATTTGAAGTTTGAAACATTGCTGTGGAGTCTTAGCACCTCTTGGAGATCATGTTGTATTCACCACCTTTTGCTTCTGCTGATCAGCCCTGCCCCTTATTGTGTGTGTGTTTGTGTGTGTGAGATAGTTAGGGGTGCACAGTATATTGACTCAAGTCAATATCGTTATTGCATATCTTATCTTGTATATCTTATTTTGTGGAGAGATGCGTCCTTTGGCTAAATTGTGTTCAGTTTAGACAGATAAGTTATGTGACTTAGGACATTTAACACAATAGAGAAGAGGAAACATTAGTGGCCAAAAATAATGCCTCCTCAGTAGCTTGGAATTGCTGTTGTTGTACCAGTCAAATGTGATTGTCAGTTGAAGTAAACCCATATGATGTAAGACACAACAAAACAGATTTTATGTTGTGAATCTGTTTTGATGGATTTTGCCGTAACTTTTAACTTATGTTGAAAAATATTGCAATGAATATCGATGTTGCAATTTTCATGATCAATATCACAATGTAACATTTTGTCAATATCGTGCAACCCTTGTGTGTGTGTGTGCGCGCGTACACACGCGCGCACACATGCCTATTTGTGTTTGCCTATGTGTTTGTGTGAGGTTTTGTGACGCTATACCGTAAGGGCTGGGAAGTATGAGCAAAAATGGATATCAAGGTATTTTTTTAAAGACATACCGGTTTCAGTAGTATGTAGGGCTGCTCGATTATGGAAAGAATCATAATCACGATTATTTTGGTCAAAATTGAAATCTCGATTATTTACCATGATTAATAGTATGCTGATTCTCTCCCTCCTCCAGCTGAACTCACGCTAATTTTTAAATGCCACCGGATACCACAAACAGGACTTTGCAGACATTTTAAATGTTTTATTTTTAGCAACATAACTGTAGGCTTAAGTTTGTGTGTGATTCTAGATCTCACCTTTTTGACATCGACATTTAACCTAGGTGCCAGCTTTACAAGTCACACATTCGGCTTCCCACGGATCCCGAAGTCAACACGGAAATCTGTCTATGCTAAAGACGTGAAGGCGACAAATTGTCCCTAAGAGAGGACATGTCCGGGGAAAAGAGGATGTATGTTTTGCCTAGTTTAATCTACATTTGTTTGACTAGCTACTGGTAGCGACGCTACTTCGACCGTCTGTTGAATGCGTTGAATCAATCACTCCGCTCGCGACTCCACTATGCAGCGGTAACAGCGTTTAATAACCCTTTAAAACATTATGTAGAAAATAATGTTGTTTTCTTTTCTCGATTATGATGTTTTTGTGATCGCTGGGAGCCGACATCGAAATCGCGATCATATTTTGATTATCATTATTAATAGACCCTTGTAGTGTGTCCCCACTCAATACACTGAATAGCGTTCCATTAAGCAGTAAAAGCTGTTGTTTGAGCTGTGCTACGGTATGGCAGTATGTGAAAAATTCACACGATGAAACGGTATATCACCCAGCCCTACTACACCGTATAGTTCTATGGGCTATGTGGTTGTAAAACCTGTACATCTTCCTTTTGTGGTAAACATGTGGGTGTGTGGGGGGTTGTTTTGGCTTGTGATTGTGCCTGTGGGTCGGTGGATGTGCAATTATTGACGGCACCATCTGTGGCACTCACCCTTATTGTCATTTGAATAAACTTATCTGACACCCAACCAAGACTGCGGCCCCTCCCACTGTGCCTTTCCTATTTGCCAAACAAAAGTCAATGGCGACCTCTCGGGTCATCCCAACCCCCATCAGCCACCCCCACCTAAACACCTTATTCACATGTCAGCAGAGGAACAGAGTAAGTTGAAACAATCCAAACCTAGTAAAATGTGCTGGATCCTGGCAAGAACCACGTTTCTGCACTGGTAAGTCAAACTAGAGCCACCAACACCTGCGTTTCCCCTAGTTCTAATGTTTTTCCCTTGATATTGATAATCCAAACATTAGTTAGTTAGGCTAGTACAGGGGTGGCCAACCCTGGTCCTGGAGAGCCTCAGCCCTGCATGTTTTAGATGTCTCCCTGCTCCAACACACCTG
>JAODUE010033983.1:0-20822 GCA_027564755.1 Amblyopsis hoosieri
CTTATACGCCGGCAGCAATTGAGCTAAATTAGACTGTGATGCACAGGGGTTTAAGTTGTTGATGTTATGTTTTGTATGAAGGAAAAAAAAAAAAACAACAATATGGTAAACTCGTATAATACATGTTTGGTGTAAACTGTCCTTAAAACAAACACCCCTCAAGCGCACCTCAAGCAAAATATTGCCCCCTGTCATCCTTGTATGGGGGCGGTACCGCCTACGTTGAGAAACATTAGAGCTTGACCGGTGTTCAAACCGCTGCAATTTATGACAATTTAATATCCTTCTCTTTAGTCTGTCACATCGCAAGCGCAATCCATTTTTTTATAGTTATTTTAAAAGAGGTCCATATGTAATGTATGGTGTTAATGTCAGTTGACACCAAATATGCACAAACACTTCTTGATATACTTCTCAATATTTTCACCTAGTATTTTTTCACTCGCTGGCGCTGCTCAGACCTCTCATCGTGACTTATGATATAGCACCATAGCTACTTCTCCAAATACAATGCAAACTGTGTCAATAATTGTTTTGGCTTTGTCTCAGTTTCAACTCAATTGTGTTAAATGGTTCTGTCAGTATACTGTAGCTGTACGTTAACGGTTGATCAAATCTCAGTCCAAATGTCTTCAGCATGCATGCAGCCACAGTATATGATGTGCAGGTGTTTTACAGTTGCTGTCATTAAACAGTCCAGTAACGCATGGGCGTTTTGAGACCCTTTTTAGCACCCCTGGGGGATTTTCTGAAATAATTTTAAAGAAAAGTACTACTTTAAGTACAGTACTGTATGTCGGTGGTATCATCCCTCAGTGTTTCCAGACTCCTGGCCAGCACTGTTTTTAATTAGCCTGTCCAGCCTCCTAATGTCATGTTGCCTCCACAGCAGATCCCAGCATAGAAGATGGTACTTGCTACCACTGACTGGTAAAACATTTGCAGAATTTCACAGCAGACATCAAAGCCTAGGTATTTGTAGTTCTGCACCACTTCAATGTCTCTGCCACTTTGATGTTAACTGGCTGCAGGGGGAATTTGGTCCTACAGAAGTCTACCACCACCTCCTTGGGCTTACAGTTGTTCAGTTTGTGTCACTCCACTCACTAAAGCCTTAATCAGATTGTATTCCACTTCCATTTGTAATACATGCCACAATAGCAGTGTCATCCGAGTATTTATGGATGTGGCAGAACCCAGAGTTGTACTGGATGTCAGCTGTGTAGTGTGAACAAGAAAGGAGCTAAAACCCCAATGCTAAACACATCTCTCCCAGAGACACAGGACCCCAGTCTGACAAACTGCAGACATCCAATTAGATAGTCAGTAATCTAGGCAATGAAGGATGAGTCAACCCCAATTCCCTCCCGTTTATCACTAAGTGTGAGGGGTTGGATGGTGTTGAATGCTATGGAGAAATCAAAGAACATGATTCTGGCATGTCCACCAGGTTTATCCAGATGAGAGCTGCAATTGCGGTGATGCGAGTGTGAATGTGTGGGGCTGTACAGACAGCTAGGTGGATGCAGGCTGCCTCATCACACAGGGTTTATAAGAGGGCAGAAGAGAGACCAGATTGTGATCTGATCTGCCAAGTGCTGGTAGAGCTGATGCACCGTACGCCCCGTCAACTGTCAGGCTAGCAGGAAGAGTGGACCAAAACGCACGACACTTAGGCAGGTTACAGGGTTCTTAATCAAATACAGGCAGAACTGGCTGGGGTTCAGGACTTGCCTGGGAGCTAGCAGACCTAACACCAACTGTCTGGGATTTAGGACTTAGCTGGTAGCTAGCGAGCTCGACCTTAGCTGACTGGGGTACAGGACATAGCTGGGGACTAGTGGGCCTAATGCTAGCTGACTGGGGTACAGGACATAGCTGGGGACTAGCGGGCCTAATGTTAGCTGACTGGGATACAGGACATAGCTGGGGACTAGCGGACCTAATGCTAGCTGACTGAGATACAGGACATAGCTGGGGACTAGCGAGCCTACTGCTTGCTTACTGGGATACAGGACATAGCTGGGGACTAGCGGGCCTACTGCTAGCTTACTAGGATACAGGACATAGCTGGGGACTAGCGGACCTAATGCTAGCTGACTGAGATACAGGACATAGCTGGGGACTAGTGGGCCTAATGCTAGCTGACTGAGATACAGGACATAGCTGGGGACTAGCGAGCCTACTGCTAGCTTACTGGGATACAGGACATAGCTGGGGACTAGCGGGCCTACTGCTAGCTGACTGGGGTACAGGACATAGTAATTAACAAACGAATTACCTAATCACCAGCGATCACCATGCCAACGATTGACAGAGCCAGCCTGAAGCGCAAACCAGCTATAGTCCTAAAGGGCCTGACCGAACCAGTCATCCACAGGCCTCTGGAGACGGCAGAGGAGACACCGACAGCGCACCAGTGCCTGCCCGCCTGGTTATCACCCGGTGACGAGGCTGCTACGCCGGAGAAAGGAGCCTTACATGGTGACTGCATTGAAATTGCAGTAACTAATTTGCAAATCAAGATACACTTGTGTATGTAGCCTTGTAGAATGTCCCCTGGAAACAGTTTTTTTGCATTTATTTTCCACTGGAAGGATTACTCGGTTATAGACTGTACGATCGAAACGCCGAAACCACTGTTTAAAATAAAGTCCAAATATACAAACTTTTTATTGCTGAAAACAGCATAAATGGGAATGTGGATATATAAATAATAATAGCATACCCAGTGAAGCTCAGGGCTTTTAAATTAAAGTGTATACACTTAAATAAATATAAAGCAACTAGTTCATTCATTTTGTATTTATTGATCTTAGAAGTGTTTGGAAGTTAGTCAAGACATGCAGGAATCAAAATATGTATTTGAAACTAAACTACACACTAGTTTGCCATTCCCAAAAACACAAAGTTAGGTGCTTTGAAATTTGTGGCATTTTAAAAACATATAGTGAGTAAAGTTTATCCAAATTGTTTTGTAAAATAGCCCTAATTGTAGCTGAGAGGGTTCTGATTTCAGAGATATAAAGCACTTGATTATATCTATTACAGAAATGCTTTTAGAAGCATTATATCAAAGTAGTGAAAAACGTCCAAAAGACCTTTAGGGTTTTTTGGTCTGCCTGTTTCCCTGTATACCGTTGGTCTGTTCCATCCTGTGCTTGCCTGCCCCGCATTGATTGTCTGTCAGTCTGTTTGGTCGCGTCCTTGTTGGTTAATTGCCGTTTGTTGTTATGGTATCGTTGTCCGTCTGTATTTTAAGTTCAGTAAGTTCAGTGTCGTGCATTTGGGTCCTACCGCCCTTATCCTGACAGGTGCTGATGGAAAGGTGTATGACATATTACCCTCCGGAGGGCAGACAGAGCTTTCACAAGACAGGCTGGAGACAGAATCGGAGCAGGGGAGGCAGAACTGTAGGAACCAGGAGACATGATGTACAGTATAAGACCAGATAAAATGTAATACAAAATAATAATAGCCACAGGGGAAAACATGGCTGCTCGTACTTACAGTCTTTGCTCATTGGTGCTCATTGACAAACACCTGAATAAGTTAAGAATCACGCCAGTGTAACTCTTAAGTGGCTCTAATGCCGCATGCGCAGTACAAACAAGAGTACATCACAACGTCTGACACTGGAGTTCACGACCTCAAGTGACTAGACTATTGCTCTCAGATCAATAGTTTTCACCAAAAGTATAGTCTGGAAACCGGATCACATTAGGGTTTTCACAGCCACCCTGCTAACGGCCCAATCAGGGTTGGGTTAGTTGACGTTGAAGTCAAACATGTTTCTACATGGTGGTAGAGCTAGATGAGGCGATCAAAACTGTAGCAATGCCGATTGGATAAACGCTGGCAAAACCTTCCCTACGGAGCGTGGCCAGGCCATATATTTATAAAGTGAATATTGAGTCTGCTTACACCAGGCTATGCCCCCCTAGCACTAAGTGAAAAAAGTAGGACAACAGCCGGTGAGGGAGACCTAACCTTATATATTTCTTACTGTCTCAATTAGGGATGCACAGATATATTGTATACTGTATCTTATAGTACTACTGGCCTATATTCACCTCAAGCCAGCTGAAAACACAATATATAGAGGCACTGGAGGAAGAGATGACCTGCCTGTGTGGAGAATGGGACACTTCTTGAACCCAAGTAGGAAAGAGGAAGAGGAAGCTATTTTGCCTGGGTCACGGGTGTAACACAGGCGTACAATAACAATATGAATCTTACGTAGAGATGATTCAATAATGAGTTTGTTATAAAATAGACAACTTCAGTTCAAAAAGGAATTACAGCATATATGTATGATTGAATTTTGGTGGCGGGGTATTGCCTGTATTTTAGTGAGATTTATTTTGGGAAGCCCCATTCTACTATTGACAAATGTTCTGTCACTATGGATAAAAGTGTCTGCTAAATGCTGTAAATATAAATGGTATGTTTATACATTTTGTAATTATTTTTGTAGTCTATGTAAATGCAGTACTTCCATATGACTATGACTTTGTTTTTAATCTTAGGTTGATTTTATCGTAATCTTAGTGATTGCAATACTCTCTGCCTTCCATCAGCATATTCTACAAAGTTCCCGTATGGCAAATAATTTGGCCTTTTACTGAGAATGCTATCCCTCAGCTGCATGTATCCAAATGTGGGCCAAATGTAAATGGTTAGAGCCCCTTGGAGGGGCCCAGCCAAAACCGACGTTTACTCAGAGCAGAGATAAAACAGCCTCTAGGTGCCAATTAGCTGCCTGGACACAGCAGGAGTCTTTCCTTAAACACATTAGTGTGGATGTGTTCTGTCTGTTTAGCACCTAGTTGTCATAGCAATTTATCCGCTAGCCAAGATAGGGAATTAGCTAGCAAGTCAAAAGTATTTAACTTGATTAAATGTATAATGATTCATCTTTATACATTTGAAAGAACTTAGACAATAATTGATCAATAATAAAATATAAATAATTTTATTAAATAATGTTTATCACATGGTTAAAAACAATCAATGAATATACAATTATATTTAAATTAACAATATTTAAAAAACTAACATATAAATATATATATACATTATGTATTTGTTTATAATAACAAAGGAAGGAAGTCCTATTTTGTCCTTATTCAGAGGTAATTGTTGAAATGAAAAGTCATAATGTGTCTTTTTAAGTTTGTTGGGTCTTCTAGCACAGTCCAGAGAAGACATTCTGCATTGGCTGCTGTAAGGAGGCCCAGTATTGCTGGTCATCACAGGGAGAGTAGCAGAATTCACTGGAAACCTTAAAGAAGATGATGAAGAGGATGAGCATAATACACAATTTGAGTTAAGCTAACTGAAACAATACTTTTTTTTGATTAGGCATGGATTGCTCAATGTCTGATGGATATGAACATACCTGATAGGGGTTCTGTACAGATGGGAGCTGGCTGGCAGCAATGCTATACTGTGGTAAGCAGTCCAGGCCTTCATAGCCCAGGTCCAGGGGGTCGTATCTAGCTGGCCCTTGTCCCAGCACCTGGCTGAGGCTCTGGGGCTCCTCCACCGAGCCCTGGATCCTCCTCTGCTGCAACACCTCCTCACTGAGGCCCAGGTAGTCCGACAGGTAGGAGATGTAGCGGAGGGTAAGACGCAGGGTCTCTATCTTGGTCAGCGTCTGTCCGGTGGGGGCTACAGATGGGGGCAGGTAGGTCCTGAGGTGCTGAAGAGCCTTGGTCAGGTCCCTCATCCTCAGCTTCTCTCTCTCACTGGCTGTGTGACGCTTCTTCCCCGGGTACCTGGACCTGGACCTCCTGCCCGCCGCACCGGTGGAGAGGGTGGCGGCCACTGGACAGAAGATAGCCTGGGTCTGCAGGCTTACAGGATCTACTGCGGGGCTGCTGAGGCCAAAGCAGTCCAGGACATCCAGCTCACAGCCCCCCAATGCCTGCATGGAGCTGGGCGAGAAGGAGCAGGAGTCCACAGAGGAGGTTGGAGACAGGCTGCCGGTGGTGCTGAAGTAGCCCGGGTCAGAGGCCCCATCGTAGGCCAGAGGGCCGCAGGGTTGCTCCTGTTGGGGGCCACAGTTCCACAGGGGAGCTTGTTGGAGCTGGAGAGGAGTGCAGAAGGACATCTCCATGGTGGCTGGGTTGGAGGAGAAGCTCTGGAAGCAGTCTTTGAGCAGAGAGCACTCGGTGTGTGTGTGTGTCTGGGGACAGCCAGCCTGCACCATATATGTGGTGCGAGGTGTGAGGTTGCACCTCCAGCAGTCACCTCTGGTCCTGAGAAGCCCAGGGACCGGGGCTGACGCCCAGACCGGGGGGTCCATGGGAAACTAGACCCACTCGAGGATGAGGTGTGAGCAGGCAGCTAGTTCCTGCATCATAACTAGACTGAATGCTGCCCTGACCAGAGCATGACCCTGTGTACTGTATAGTGTGGATGGTTTGCTCCCTGTAAGCTTTTATTAGTTATTGGGTCAACACTTATTATGCATGCTATAAACACGTACAGTACTGTATATTATTGAATATTGGTTCATTATAAACCCATTTGTTATATCCCATGTTTCCTCAAGATTACACAGTTCCCAGTTTCCCTTTAGTGTAATGTGAAATAAATGGAATATCGAGTAATAATAATCAATTTACACATTAAATGTATTTTAATTTATAACCCAGATGAAATAGAATATATAACCGAATTAAACAAAAACAGTAATTGAGATTAAGCACAGTGTTTTTCACAGGTTCCCTATAGTCATTTGCATTGTTATGCATTTTTTGCTATCTGGTCTAAGACCCTCCTCCTTCCCTCCAGAGAAGTGTGCCGGGCCAGCTGGGAAGTGTGATTCACACTTTACTTGTCCTGTTTAGACAGCCGCCCTGCCGGCCTGCCAGCGTGCAGTAAACTGTACATAAAACAGAGTGAAAGCTTATTGGTACATGGTTGTTACAAGTCCAATAGCTTGGACAACATGGCTCAGAACCACCTTGACGATGTCGGACATGTTTTTGAAAGTTTAATGCAGGTATAAGCACAACCACACATACATATACTCTACTGGACATGACTTGTGACATGATGAAGCCATGAGTGGACATGTTTCTCAGTTTCTTAGGCACAATCATCAAATAAAAAAATATTTTTATTAGGATAAGGTGCATTAGGTGAACCTCTGATTTGCCAGGGAAAGTGTTTTCACACAGTTGCCTTGAGTGTGTTCGGGCCTTCTCATGGATGTGATTGGACTAGTGTTTGTTTGGAGGCGTAGCCTAACCTCTCCCTGGCCTGGCAGTGTGAGGTGCAGGGGCCCACAGGGCTGTGGATGAGGCTCCTGCCATGGTTCCCACAGGCCAGCGTGTCACATTTAGCCCCTGCTACTGCCATGTCTGCTGTCTCTGTGCTTTGGGTTGAAGGTGTTAAGCGGTCCCACTCTTCTTCTTCTTCTGCTGCTGACCTCTTCACTTACATATGTAGATGCAGTGTTTAGAAAAACACAAGACTTCACTGACATTTTGAGTTGGTTTATTTGAATTAAGGCTTAAAACATTACCATTAAGATCGATGCTACAAAGCCTAAATTGTTAACGAGTCCTAAAACATTCAAATACAGTATATTTTGTCAACTTTCCTGCATTGTCATAATAACTATATTATGTGATATCAACATAAAATACATTATTCTGTGTTATGGTTCATTATAATCATTTATTTGATCCTATTTCGCCCTTCAGCTCTGGGAAACAAGTGAATTACTATTATTTTGGTTACTGTGGTATTATGCTGTTTCCTCAATGTTTTGAGATGATTGTATTGTCCAGATCCTGGACAGAGGTGTGTGGTGTGACACCAGACGTTCTGACAGGTGACACATGGAATAGCTGAGAGAACTGTTCCCACAGTCACTCACGACCCCTCCGGACACCAGGCCTGCCAGTCACCACACACACACACACACTACACTATACCCAGAGTCTATTATGACAGGGTCCCAGCTTTGTTGTCACATGACTACAGCTGTTATGTACATGTCAAGTTTACACATAACATAATGTTTATTGTGTTTAATGGATGTTTGCTTGTGTCACTGTAAAATACCTGTTACAATTATTAGATTGTAAAGTCAAATAAATGACATATTGCTGGTATCTCAAATACAGTTTATTAGGAGTTATCTATTAATTTATATCCAGCATGTAAAATAGTAAACATACTGATAAGAGTTGACTGGTCAAAGCAATTCTTTTGAAGCACAGTTGATAATTTAAGATAGATTGATTACAGGCTAGATTCAGACTAACCCTATCCGACCCCAACCCTATCAGCTAAAAGATATCACCTCCGTAATCCAAAATGCATTAAGACTGATTGTGTTTGCGCACACATTATGAAGGAATAATCATTGTGGTGCTAACCCTTTCATCCAAACCGCTTAGGCCAAAGAGTGTATTAGCGTTTGTGTGATGAAAGGGCTCAGCAGTATATTGCCCTGCTTGTGTGTTGAGCTTGGTTTTAGCATATGAAATGAACTACAGCTATGTGGCAAACCAAACACTGAGCTCTAATTGTAAGAATTCATATGCAGATCCACTCCTCCATGAAAACTAACTCACTCTCAAACGGATTTAGCAGATAATTAGGGTTGTAGGTGAGATAAGGTTATTTTGGTCTAGACTTAGTGGCACCAAGGATCTTTTATATATTTGCAGACCCCCATTAGCAAAGACACTCTATGTAATACAGCTGCAGTAATTGATTTGATCCTAAATCATGTGTGCTTAGAAAGAGAATGGTGTGTGTGTGTGTGTGTGTGTGTGTGTGTGTGTGTATATATATATATATATATACACAGTATATATATATATCAAGCCCTACTTTCTCTTCAAATTAAAATGTAGGTATGGTTATATTGGAATGTTTTTACTATAATTGTATTTCTTTTCCTATCCTTCTTTCAAATATGTCCTCAGGTTGCTGAATATTGAAATAATGATGGTGATATTAATAATAATAATGTAGTAGTAGTAGTAGTAGTAGTAGTAGTGTTATGTATATAGCACCTTTCGTACAGGAGTTGCAGCTCAAAGTACTTTACAATTAAATGCATTTGAAAAACAGGATGAAATGGTCAAATTAAATTAATAATAAAATCCAAACAAAAAAAAGGAATAAGAAACAAGATATTACATACAAGATAGCACATGATAAATGCCATAATGTAATAATAAACTGGATAGTTGTGTGGTAGTTTGAATATGTAAAACTATGAATGTTTGTTCTTTACATACACTGATGCTTACAACACCCATCCAAAGCTATTAGCAGTGAGTGAAATGCTTTGTGATAATATCAGTTCGATAGCCCCTTCCTACATGCAATACTGTACTTTGAAATAATTCTGATCAAGTATCCTCTTTTGCCTGATTGGTCTGGCTAATCTATCTATCTATCTATCTCTCAATTACATGACTGTGGGCACACAGCTACAACAGGTTGTCAGTGGCGCTTGACCATGGCTGAGCAATGGACCTTTCTTTCACAATGGCCTGTTAGATTGACAGGCAATCTGACTAATCATAAGGCCGGGATGTTGCTATGCGCCACAGTTTTGTTGGAAAAAACAAAAGCCATGCAGGAAATCGGTAAACTGTGCTATGTATTTGGATATCAGCAAAATCACAGGACATCCAAACACATTTGTTATAAGGTAATAATAATATAATTAATATACTGTATAATTTTTAAATGTTTAACAGAGTTGTCAATCGTAACCGGAAGAATAGTCTAATAGCTATAGTCTACCTGGTTGGTAGCTTACTGTACTGTTATCCCCTCAGCAGGGTTGGCTCGATGAGTGGAATGGGTGGACATTTGAGTTTCTCAAGGGGGCACACATTAACAAAGCAAATGAGAGTGAAAACAAGAACAGCTACATATTCTGCAGGTAAGTGTAGCTGGCGTGCTCAAGTAATAGGCAATACCTATAGCCAATTAAATAATATATTGAATAAGACAACTAGTCTAATTGAATACATAAAGGAAAAATACAGGTATCCACACACCGTCCATGAGCAACAACAAACAAAAGTTTGTCGCCACCTAAATAGAATCACGCACAACTAGTTTGGTATTTTATTTGGTATTTTATTTTTTGATGTTAAGATAAACACTTAACACATGTTTGTATTAGTAATCATTCGGCAAATATTCTATTTTATAAATATCAATAGTTAATAAATAATCAATGTAAATTATGAATGTTATGCCCCCACCCAAGCAAGCCTGCTTTAATGCATGGGCTTAAGCCCCAGAGCCTATGAAGACAAGGGGCCTATCATTAGCCGATGTAAAAAAACAAATTGTTTAGTCATTTGTTGAATTTTCTGTCCATCACTTGATATTCATGGTTTGGTTGCTGATTAATCCAATTTACAAGTAACCCACGTGGAAAGCGTAACACAACAGCCTATCAGAATGTAAATAGTTTTGCCACGTGATCTACTTTACGTAGCTCTCCATGGGCGTAGCCCATTCAGCTAATGACAGAAGGTAGTGGCTGGCTAAATCGAAGGAGCTGCATTTACATTTACATTACAATTAACCCATTTACGGAATTGTACAGGAAGCCAATACTATTCTGGTTAGAATCAGATTAATCAATTCGGCATTCACAAAACAACAGCTAGTATCCTGTGTAGTACCCAACCAAGAAGTATTCGAGTTATGGGATATTCTTCGTTCAATTGGGTTATGGAACGTTTTTTAGCATACTACCCTCTGTTTCCGAAGAAATTTCAATCGTGTTGGGCCTTTCTCTTGAGGTGTTTATACGGAGCATTTTCATTCCTGTTGGGCTTTTAATGTGAAGACAAGAAAGTCAGTAGGATATTCTGCACATCTATTGAAGTCCGGAGTAAACGTGTAAATAAGTGAATGAAAGCTATGGTGACTTAATCTGGAGCCGTAATAAATCCCTTCACAGTCACACAAATGGCCTCACGCATAGAGTGAGTTGGATTTTAGCGAAAATCATGGCTTTTTCTACAAAGACCAGATAGCACTTCTAAAAGATAAGACAATCTTTGATTAAGGGTAGGCCTACGGTCAGATGTGAATGTAAAACTGGGCAGGCGATGCACCATTGCCTTCCGATGTGAAATTAATATCTTGTGGTGCTGAATGTGGGCAGGTGACAGACACTGAACTCAGATTTCCAGTTTGTAGTCGGTATGAGATTGTTGGTCACTGTCAGACAAAACTTTAGTGCACCTGTGTTGTTTTTCATCGGGAAAATGTGTAGGGGTTTCTGATTATCATTAGAAACTTAGTATATAACTGTCTGGATATACATTTATATGGTTAGCACCGCCTTCCTGCCTTGCTGAGAAAAATACAGCCAATTGCACACGCACGTCCTTGCTGATGTTTGAGGCTGTGAATTCATCAGTCAAAATCCGTCTGTTTTGAACTCTGAACGAAGTGAAGATGCGATTTTGCATCACCATAGGATTTTATTTGCCTCTTAGCAGTGGCGCGGGAAGACAATTTCACTTAGGGGTGCTGAAAATTCTAGACAGTAAATTTTTTTAATATGTTTTTTAAAATGTAAATAATAGAATGATTCGGAGGTATTCCCCACAAGATATAAAAAAAGAAGAAAGAAAATATAGCCTAGTGCATTCTCGTCGCTCTCCCGACAAATACGCATCAACAACTAGCCTACTGCAAAAATAACTTGTAGGCATGTTACTGTATACGTAAAATTGAAAACACACCATCCAGAACATAGCCTACAAAATATTTTAACACATGGCTATTTAGACTACTCATTTGCGACATGCCAGTATATCGTTGTCATTTGGAGGCTATCGCAGAACTCGACTTGAAACACTGAATGGGGTAATACGGTCAAACCATTCAGTATAACTTAATCTGAGTTTTAAGATGCTGTTCGTAGTTATATTACCATACTATAATCACACGGTTCAGTAGCCTATGAGTTAGATAGGTAGCAGACAATAAAACGTGTCTTAAATGCAGACGGCAGACCACCGAAAGAAGGCCTAAAGGGCGTTTGTGCCGGTACCATGGTGCGTGTGTCAAAAAAGAAAAAAAGGTGTAATATCGAAAGTTAAATCATATGTTGATTGTATGAGAAGCCACTTCCCATCCTTCTTGACCTGACTGCAGCCTTCAACAATATCTCCGACCCACTCCTCCTGGAACGTCTGGCTGGTATTGGTATTGCAGGAGTTGCTCTTTCCTGGTTCGCCTCTTATCTCTCAGACCGCCAACAATTTGGCTCGGTGCTGGGTCTTCTGCTATATACTTCCTACCCTTTGACACAATCGTGAGACACCACAACATTGACTTTCACTGCTACGTGGACGACACCCAGCTCTACATCTCAACCAAACCCACCTCATCCCTCCCCTTCGATCTCCATCACCAACTGCCTTCGAGACATCCAGAGCTGGATGACTCTAAACTCCCTCAAGCTCAACAACAGCAAGACAGAGATCCAGCTCATTGGCTCCAAATCCACTCTCCCCATAAAAAACAACTCCAGCCTGAACATTGCTGGTATTCCCATCCCACTGTCAACAACTGCATAGTCTTGACGTCACCATTGATAGCTCCCTTTCATTTGAATCACACGTCAAAACAATCACCCGGGCATCCTTCTTCCACCTCCGCAACATATCTAGACTCCGTCCTTCACTCTCATACTCAAGCACCGAAACCCTCATCCATGCCTTTGTCACTTCACGTCTGGATAACTGCAACTCTCTTCTCTTCCATTCCAACAAAACTCATCAATAGACTCCAATTAGTACAGAACTGTGCTGCCAGAATCCTCACCAATACAAGGTCAACAGATCACATCACTCCTATTCGGATTCAGCTACATTGGCTTCCTGTAAAGTTCCGTATACATTTCAAGATTCTCCTCCTCACATACAAGGCCCTCCACAATCTGGCTCCCTCCTATCTCTCTATCCTTCTCCTGCAATATACTCCCTCCCAATCTCTCCGCTCCTCCTCTACAGTACTTCTCGTCACCCCCCCATTCCTCCTCTCCACCATGGGGACTCAGGCCTTCAGCTGCTCTGCCCCCAGACTCTGGAATGCACTTCCACTGCATATTCGACATGCCACCACGGTCACCTCATTGCTAAACTCCTCAAAACCCACCTATTTAAGGTTGTTTATGACGTTTGACCCTTTGTTCCACTCTCACCTGTTTTTTTTTTTTTTACTATAGTATGTATAATTCAGCCAACTGTTTTATATCTTTGTATTTGCAATGTAAGATGTCCTTGAGTGTTTAGAAAGGTGTCCCAAATAAAATGTATTATTATCATTATTATTATTATTATTATTATTGTCACCTCACTATCGGCATACCACTAGCCTACCCCGTAGATGGCAACATATATTATAGACTAAACCGGGGGTCAGTGAACATTTTGTTATGAAGTGCCCTTTTCAAATGTTCTTGTTGATCAGTGCGCCATATAAACGTTACGTTTATATATGACATGTCAAAATGTAATATCCAATTATTCCATATTAGGTAAGCTTATGCTAGGCATCACAACATACCTAAATACATTTAAAATAAAACAGTTTGATTTCCTTTATTTATAACATTCTAAAAACGGTCTAATGTTTTATAAACAACAAATAGTCTTGCACTCACTGTCTCTATGAGGACGATAGTGCTACGGCTAGACCACAGCAGCTAGTCTGTACATTGGCTCGTTCGTGTAGAATGCTATTGCTCAGCGCTGTGATGAGAACGCGCGTACGCGACCGTTGAAGCCAAATGCGTATGACTGCTATGACGTCTGCCCCCAAAAACTCTGATTAGGCTCCACCCCTATTGGCGGATGCGCTTTTGAGCAGTTTCAGTTTAAATGAATGGGCGCCATTTTAAGACACCAGTTCTTATAATACACCCATGGTCCACACCGCTGAGTGCATCTCCAGGTGTAGTTTCCTCTTCCGGTTGGGAAGTGGCTTCTCCTTTACTCTTCCTCTAACATATAACCCCTTGTGTCTGATATATATAATTTCTGTTCTACATCGCCCTCTCTGGACAGGAGATCATCAAGAATTACATTATACCTTAGTAATGGCTGACACACATCTTGTATAATGAAAATAAAAGAACAAATATGAAAAGCATAACTAATCAAAACAAAATAACATATTGTTATAATAATTTATAATCTCACAGAGGCGAATATTACATTTGCATGTGTCTGCAGCCTGATAGGCTATGGCTATTGCATTCACCAAAGCAAGCTCTTGAAGTGAAAGGGACGGTGTATGGTTCTTCCTCTGGCTCTGGGCAAACTTGTGCACATGCTAACCGGTGCGTCAGCGAGTGCTATAGTTTCTCGTTAAAACTGGTTGTTTCAAACCGGCATCTTCTTGAATGAGTAATGTAAGCATATTTAATCCACTTGGTTTGTATTAAATCGATTTCCCATGATGATGGGGACTATCTTAAGTTTAGCTACGGTAACTTGAAAATGAAATCTCTTTTTTTATCTTGCCGACTACTGTCGTGCACAAAAGTGACGTATGAAAAGGTGCATTTTATGATTATATTCCCACATTTTTAACTGGTAAAATTTATTGATTAAATATAAACTAGGTCACAGAGTAGCTGAAATACTATAAATTAAGTATAATAAAAAAAAATAAAAAATTTTTATCTACGTATCTACGTATCTATGTTTTTTTTTTATCTCAAAAGTGCAGGGATGATTTTGTTCTATACGAAACTGGGGGGGATGTATCCACCCTGTCCACCCTCCCCCTACTGTGCCCCTATCAACAATAGACCTACAACGCAGCTGATGTTTATCTAAATGGTTTTTGATGGTTAGTAGCCTATAGTAAGCTATTGCAAGCTAATTGCAAGCTAATATACTATTTGTCAAATTCACCAAATATCTCCTTGCATTTCGTTAGCCTACTGTTCTCTCTGCATGCTGAAAAAAATAATCAGTTAGGCTACTTGTACTGCACAGCCCTGGCTCAGTAAATAGGAAAACATAAAGTGGCAAACAATTAATGCTCACAACAACAAAGCAGCTTTATTTCACAATGCGTTTCAATGTGTGGGGTGGCGCTGCTGAGGGATTTTGATTTGAGTTTTAAGTTAACAAGCGGTCAGAGAATAACTGACACTGCATTTAATGGTTTCCTAAAGAAATTTCAAACAAGTGATAATTTGTGCAAAAGGTGTGATTTTGAATAAAATGCTACAAGTGTGCTCTTTCATACAGAACTGTCAAGAAAGATATTGACCAAAATATCACAGGTGTGATGATAACGCTGACTTTCAAATGTTGATTAAGATTAACAGAAATTGTGTTTCATGTTTATATCTGTGTTCAATTACTATTGTGAAGAGGAATCATTACCATTTATGTGATCAGACAGTCTCTTCACATAGGTCCTATAAATTGGCATATTTGTTAGTAAGTAATAGTAAGTAATATTAGCATTAAAGGTGAAACGTGCTACTTTGTTATTCAGGACGTTTGTCTCAAAAGTAGCCCTTCATATTACTCAGTACCCTTGAAGTAGCTCTCAGTTTCAAAAATGTTGGTGACCCCTGGCCTAGAGGCTATTGCCAATTCAGGGCTTGAGTATCGGAAGCCACTTGCAGCTGGAATGAGACGTACACAATGAGTCTATACACAATCCATTTACAATGAGACTAAAAGTTAGACTACCTCATCCAATCTGATTTGTTAATGACCTCATATTCTGGTGAAATAACCTTGTTCTACCAATCAGCTATAGGCTAAATTGTATATTTATATATATATTAAATATCATACTAGATTTATTTGGAAAAACTGAAACAACTTGGTAGCTATAACCTGCAGTTTTCAGATTTATCCCATTACTGTTAATGACACAGTTGGATGCATGGATGTTATGGTCAGCTGTCCGTCACAGTCCCGCCCCTGGGCGTGGCTAACTCGCTTCTGGTGAAAGGTCCATTAGCTTCAGAGGGATGGAGCAGGGATGTTTGAATTGTTTATGTTCAAAATCTTACTCAATTTACACCTTTTTTTGCTAGCTCTCGATTCAACTCTCAAAACAGAAAAACATGACAGCACTTAATTTAAAATATTTTTGTATTTATTTATTATAAATAGTTGAATAATTATAAAAAAATAGTTCATAGACATATTACAATATTTACATGGATAAATTCATATAGGAAAAAATAAATAACATTGAAAAATATGATATACATTTCAAATAAATTAGTTTTGTCTTATGAGGTTAAACTATAGTATGTGTGGATGTTGGTGATAGAAGATAGAGTATTTCAATACCAGTACTCTCTGGAAAACAGCGGACTGCAAAAGTCTTTGCCATACATCTGTAAGAAATCATATAAACATAAGATCAATAATTTAATATTTTATAACATATTGCATTAGGCCTATTGTAGAAATTGTTTTAACTAGTTAGATTTTTACACACTTTGAAGAATGAATAATAATAATAAAAATAAATTCAAACTAGCAACTACACATATTTAAAAAATATATAAACAAAGTAAAAACTTTATTTTAATTATTAGATATATATTATTATATTATATTATTATTACTATTGTATTATATATATTATAATTATTCAATTATGAAATTGTCTAATTATTAAACACAATTCTAGTTCTTACCTGAGAGCAAGCCTGGTGTGTTGCCGGGGAAGACTGTAGGGCGGTATCCATGTTTTCCTGAGGCTCCTCACCGTATCGTCCGCTGTACTGATGCACATCTAATCCAAAACTACAACTCCCAGAGTGCAGTGCAGCAGTCTGGCTGGGACACTGGGGCAGGTACTGACTCTGTCCCAAGTGAAGGTCCTGACTTTGGACGGTGAAGCCCGCCGTGGCTGGCCAGTGGGCGGTTGCCTGGATGCAGCTGAGGATGTCTGGGGAGCAGGAGGTCTCGCTGGCCGAGCTGTCTCCCCTCTCTCTCCTCTGGAAGAGCACCTCCTCACTGAGGCCCAGCTGGGCCGACAGGTGTGAGATGTATCGGATGGTGAGACGCAGGGTCTCGATCTTGGTCAGCGTCTGTCCAGCGGGGGCTACAGATGGGGGCAGGTAGGTCCTGAGGTGGTGGAGAGCCTTGGTCAGGTCCCTCATCCTCATCTTCTCCTTCTCGCTGGCACTCTCTCTCTGCTTGCTGCGGATGCGGGTTGCTCGGGTGCGCCCGGCGCTTTTGCGTCCGGGTCTGGCCGGGGTGCGAGCTGCAGGATTCAGCCCCTGGGAGCATCCTGTCTTGTCACCCAGGAGACCAGAGTCTACTGTCTGCTGGTAGGATGGAGACAGGCTGGAGTCCATGGAGGGGACGGGGGACAGCGTTTCCGGGGACGAGAGGCTGGAAAGGTCCGAGTCGGAGCCCCGGCTGCACCACTGGTACGTCAGGCCAAAGTCCAGCAGGGGAACGGTGGAGGTATCCATGTTGTGGAGAGAGAGTGGTCAGTCTATTGAATGCTGCTTTGCCCGTGGCCTCCAGCTTTATACAGGCCAGGCCTCAGAGGTGTGAAGTGACACCTCGACAGGCTTCCAAAACATCACTGTCCATAGCACAGCTACTGGGCACACACACACACATTTAATATACCTCTCTCGCCCTCTCTCTCTTTCTGTGTTTCTCCCTTTCTGGGAAAGGTCAGCTTCAGAGGAACAAGTGTGAATTCTGACTCCTGTTCAAAACAATAAACAGTTTTTGCTTGTTAAGGTTTGTATCTCTGCTCTGATGGATACTGCACACGGCTGGGGTTAAAGGGCCAATATGTGGGGTTGGCATATCTGCTTAAATCATCACTGTTCTCATTTAGGTGTTTAACATAGCATGCAAGCTTTAAAAACAGAGGCTTCACCTTAGCTGTTATGCTCCAAGTGGATTATTGTTTTGGATTTGTATTTGATTGCTGTCATAACTTACCTGTATCCATCACTGGACAGAAAGGCGTGCCAGGTTTAGGAGTTCATTCTAGACTTACATTATTTATCATTCCAATAGTCTATAGGATGAATTTAAATGAGCTTTCTTGATATTAAAACAAACTAAAGCATCCAATAAAAACAATAATTATTTGAACAATAAAACAATAGATCCAATTCCAAGCGATTAAGCTACTGCAAGCTAATTGTAAGCAATACACTTTTTGTCAAATTCACCACTTATCTCCTCACATTTCGTTAGCTTACCGTTCTCTGTGCGTGTTGAAAAAAGAATCAGATGCTACACAGCCCTGGCTTTGTAAATAGATACATAAACAAAGTGGCACCGCTCACAACAAACCCGTAGCACTATGCTTTTTTTCACAATGCGTTTCGATAAAGCGGCGCCGCAGAGGGCCGAGGACGAATATTGTTTTTATTTGAGCTGAAGTTAGCAAGTGTTCTCCAGAATGACTAACAATGCTTTAAATTACAATATTAGCAAGCTCAAGTATAACAGTGTATGTCAGTTTAAGAGTGACATCTGACAGCTCATGGTTACAATGTTAATGTAAAGGTAATGGTGTTTAATGAAGTGTATTATGCTCCATTAGGCTGCTGGAGTGGAGGTGTGAAATGTGAGGCTGGTCCTGCTGACCTCTGCCAGCTCAGCTGGACGTGTCATCTCACACCTCAGCTGTGAGAATCTAGACCGCCACTGAAACCCTGCCTCGCTCTACCGCCTCTCTCTCTCTCTCTCTCCGCTCGCCAGTCTCTATCGCCTCCTACCTCCCTCTCCCTCCTCTCTCTCTCATTTCTTCCATAATTTTCTTCTTCCACGCTCTTCTTCTTGTACTTTTCTCTCGCTTGGTCTCACCTCACTGGTCAGAAACCATGGAATCAAACATGTCTGGGCTGGCCAACCGTTATGGTACATAACTGAAGGACTGCATCATGCTATCTTAATCATGTTAACAATCACAAACTAAAGCATATATTGTTGATAAAGCATATAAAGTTTAAGAACGACTTGGTTATCCTTTTAATATAATATAATAGAATAGAATAGGGGCACAGGAGGGATGGTTGTGTTGGGCTGTGATCCAAGACGTTGTGAACCGAAATTGAACCCCACATGTGACCCCACCAGTCACCCTAGATGAGCTTGTGAGAAGCTGGTTGAGTTTGGCACCTCTGGACGCATGCCCACCCACCCACAGCTCTGAGGCTGGCCTGGCCTGCGCCTGTCTGGTCCTGGTGGATCTTCTCAGTATCCTCCCACAGCTTCCAGAATCATAGAATATATTGAGGTTAGATGCAGAATACAATACACACAGATTTCATTAATTCAATTGGCATAATCGCATTGTTAATAGTAATAATACAGATATATGATCTACCTAATGTAATATTGGGGCACTTCTTCAATCATAGTATGTAGGCTATAAGTATATGTATAAAGGCCTTTAATTAGTAAATCAAATTGAAGAACCAGTCAATCTTCTCCAGTCTCTATCTCATCATTGATTTCCAGTACATAGACACACACATGCTAATAAGTATTAATTTAATAACCAGTCTGATTAGCTCAGCTGATATGGTTAGTAGTTTTGTAGGTGTCATTATCTTATGATATTAATAGTTCAAATATTTAATCACAAGAGGGTTATCAAGACCAGAAACTACTCCTGTACTACAACATTTGATATGATTCACAGGGTCTGTCAAGGGTCTGTTGAGTGGTGCCTATAGCTGGGCTGTTCGTCTTTGGCCTGGGAGAGGCAGGGTTGTGGGTAGTGTGGCATTCTGCACCCTGGGTGTGAAACATCACAAGCTGCCTGACCTGCTGAACTGGGCTGGAGGAGAGGTTGGCTGCTGGGTCAAACAGAGGTGGACAGTAAATTACATATAATTGTAGGTTGAGGTTCACACATTTATCGGCATTTGGATTGGATTGAATTGAACTGAAACTACAATATAATTGATTGGTACTGAATAGAATTTAATAATACATGTATTGAATTTAATGAATGAATGAATTAATTGAATTGAACTGAACATAACTGTATTTAAATGAACATAACTGAATAGAATTGAAAAGCTTTCAGAAATATAATGTGCAATAAATGAACAATTACCTATTATAGTATATTATAGTTTTCTAATGGGCTCCACGCCAGCAAATGACTAAAGTACGGTACAAAGTGAGAGTAATCAGCATACATTCCTGTATCATGACCAACCTCAAAATAATTTTCTCACTATTAATAGCCAATTCAGCAAGCATAATTTCCTGTGAGGTATTAATCTCTGGTATTGCGGTGTTATTTCGGTTCTGACATGGCTGCTGAAGGTCTCTTCACACCCTGCACAGAGTAAACAGCCTCCTACAGGTGACACCGGTTCACACTTGTCTGCTGGTCTGTTTTGACAAGAGCCCCCTCAGCCAGCTGCCCTGGCCATGGGAACTATAGAGCATACGCCTCCCAGCATACATTGTCATACTTCATATCTACAATGAAGAAGGACTGGCTTCTGGAAGTGTTATTTATGCTAAATACCTGCTTAGGAAGGTTTAGTGCTAAAAGTTAAGGTGGTAGTCAGATAATTTCAGGAAAACACTTATTTTAATGTGATACCCAAACTAATAAATCCGTCTCTCTATTTGATAAAAACAGCATTATATACTCCCAATGCTGAGTTGTGTCCTTATTAACTGATTTACTTATTGTTAATGTTCCAATAACCGATATTGGTCTTGTTTCCTATATTAATTTAACATTTTTAACTAATCAACCTCATTCAATAAGCCAGTGTTTATCAAGACCTGTTTATCAATTTC
>JAODUE010033994.1:0-20819 GCA_027564755.1 Amblyopsis hoosieri
GCTCTGCGCAACGAACTTGACCATTCAAAACAAAAACAAAAAAATGGCGATAATACCGCAGACCGCGGTATTGGGGCGCCCTTTATCACCGCAAGGACATTTTCTTCACCGCGACAGCCCTATCTACAATCTCATCGATCTGAAAGTGTTGTCAAACGTTAACTTGTAGGCCGTATTACTCGTGTGTTTTCACAGAGGTCTGATTCTACAGACTGGTATAACTGAACTGTCCTAAAACAGCCTAACATGAGAGAAGGAGAGGGGGTGAGTTCATGCATCTGCTTTGGTGGGTGTGTTAGATTTGATTAAGAATGCACTAGTTTGAGTTATTCATGACTGTTACTCAAATTGCACATATTGTACTGTAAGATGATTTTGTTGGGACTGCTAAACTTGAGGTTGCACAGTGTTTTGGTATTCTGAAATGTATTTTATTTAACTTTATTTTGTTTTGTGCTAAATGTATAATGCACTCAATTATTTTTTAACAAGCTCTGGCAGATTTAATGTTCATTAAAGACTGGTAGAGATTTTACATTAAAATATTAAAAGCAGTTAAAGGTAGTCAGTGATTGCAACACAATACACTTCGTGAAGTTAAGCAAATATCTGCTCATGATCTGCTAGCTGCCCATTCTCTGTACATGCTGAAAACTATAATCTAGTGTTTCTACACTGCCCTGGCTTTGTAATAAGGAACACAAAGTGGTGCAGGCCGCACACTATGTGTTATCAATGTGGGTAACACAGCTTCTGAGGGAGCACTCTATGGCATCGAATGGATTTCTATATTATCGATAATTTAGTTATCCAATAAATACAAATAAAATAAATCGCTAGATTAACTAGCAAAAAAATATAATTGTTTGGTACAGCATTAGTGGACTCTCCAACAAAGCCAGATCACAATAGGAAACCAACAGATTCATTGACTGTGGTTATCTTACCAGGCCAGCACCAGCCCTCATAGTCTCCTCCATCTTTGTTCTTGATATAGAAGCCCTTGGAGCGGATCTCATTGTGAATCTTGTAGTTGCTGTCTACCTTGATGTGAGGGTCTACAATTGCCACCATCTATGTGCAGTGGAGAAAAAGATAGAAGTAATTGAACAAATGGAGTACAGACTAGGAGTAGCGGGTATTTCTTGGCCAGAGGAGCAATGAGAAAAGGATCTCATTCTGAGAAAACACATGGTGATTGACGACAAAATAACTGCTCACACATTAACCCTGCAAGGGTGAACGTCGCTGGACCTCAAATTATGTTTATCATAACATTTTACTACTGGTACATTAGCTTACGTATTCTTGAGACTCTAGCGCCGAGGAAAACCACAACCATCGGCCTATTCCGGCCAGACAAGGCAGCATGGAGTTTCGTCAAAGCCACTCCATATATGGAAGGTCTCCCAATTTATTCATCCAATCCATAGCCATGTTTACATGGCACTGACCCAATCAAATCCCATATTCAAAAGGAGCTAGTCTTTTGGCCAATAAAAATCTTTAGCAGACACACACATCTACAGTGCCTCACTGTTCAACAATATAATGGAGGGGGAGTGGTGGATCAGGAAATTCTGATTTTGTGCTTGTTTTTACAAGTTTGGATTGGTTTAGTTTTTCCGTAGTGAACGCTGAACAAGTTATCTCCGTGTTCGCCAACTTCGCCTTGTTCATTCAAACATCAAGCTGTCACCATCTTCATTCAAATAAGCTTTTGCAATGTTCTTGTATCACCCCCTTCTTCTATGAAATAGGAGTCTGCAAAGTTCATTGGAAAAATAACTGGCACTGCAGCAAAATTGACTTGTCGACGAGGCGATAAACTTAGGATATTATCAACATGGTTTTTCGTTTGCTTATTACGTAATTATCTTATGTGTCTATCTTACATAGGATATACAGGCCTACATAAAAGGTAACAACCAAAATATGTCTACCTTGTGTATAGTATTTTACTGGTACCTACTTGTACATATATTTAATAAATCCAGTTCTGTTGTTACTTGTGCTATTGTCATGTACGTGTAGAGATGACTAGCAGACAGTACCAATCTACAAGCATCCAGAACAAGAAAGTAGGCTAAAACTACAGTAAAACGCTTATGGCTACACCTGCTTTTGATGTTGTAAAAATGTATAGCTTGATAAATCTAAATTATACAATTAAATGTTCAAAACTGAAACCTGTGTCTACATTTTCCAACCTTTTCAAATGCCTATTAAAGCATGTCTGTGTATTTATAGTAAATAAACAGGATTTTCCAAATCCGTTTATAGGTTTTTTGTATGTGTTATTTGGTTCAGATATGTTGATAAAGTATGTTAAAGTGAAAAAATAAGTATCAGGTTATATAGGTAGTGTTGTGTTGAAAAGAAAGATACCAAATATTGTCATAATATTTTTTTATGTGGTATATAAAGGCAAAGCCAAAAGTATTTAAAATACGGCCAAATTAGCCCTAGACTCTGAAGGGTTTTAAGCATGTCGAAATACCCTGCCCCTAATAAACAATGGGATTCTGTATCGCACAAAAGTTCCAGAGTCACCAAGGCCCCATGCCTACCTTGCGTTTTTTGTCCATGATGCCTTGCAGCATGTTCTTGGGGGTGGCAAACTTGTGGGGGTCCCAGGTGAAGTAGCGCTTGCCATCTGTGTGCTCTATGTCCAGCCAGATGAAGTCGTATGGGATGTCGTGCTGATCGAAGCCAGCGTCCACTGATTGCACATCCACCTGGTCGTTGTAGTTCCAGCGACACTGGTGGTAGGCCAGGCCGGCCAGTGGAGGAAAGGCTTGGGTTCCTGGGAGAAAAGCAAAGTGAGAAACACACATTTACCAGTCAAATGTCAAATTCCCTGACTTGTCCCTGACTTTCACTGACTAAAAATATGAATTTCCATAACATAATGAATGGAAGAACAGGCCACCAGAATGATGTCAGCAAAAGCCTGCATGGCAACAATAAACAAATGTGATGATATTTTGGTAGCCTACTACTCATGTAAAGATTCAGACCAATAATTTTAAAATGTAATACTATGTCCAGTAACTTTTTGATGAATGGCAACGGAAATAAAAAATATTTAAAATGCAAATTCAATTCACTATATGATTCAACCCCAAAAAAAAAAAAAGGAGACATTTCCCAGACTTCAAATTCCATGATATTCCACAAATGCCATGACCAGTGGGAACCCTGGCTGACAAACACGTACACGTCCCACATGAAAGTATAGCATGTGCTATGGATCTATTTGTAATGCTGGCGTCTCCCTTAGAGATAGGGTGAGAAGCCCGGCTATCCGTGAGGAACTCGGAGTAGAGCCGCTGCTCCTTTGTGTGGTAAGGTTGAGGTGGTAAGGATGCCCCCTGGGCGCCTCCCTTCGGAGGTGTTCCAGGCACGGCTGGGAAGAGGCCTCGAGGAAGACCCAGGACTGGGTGGAGAGATTATATCTCCACACTGGCCTGGGAACGCCTCGGGATCCCCCAGTCAGAGCTGGTTAATGTGGCTCGGGAAAGGGAGGTTTGGGGTCCCCTGCTGGAGCTGCTGCCCCCTCGACCCGACTCTGGATAAGTGGGTGATGATGGATGGATGATAGATGGATGTAATACATTTGTATGACCAGCTACTCTCCCCCAGTGGCTCCTGACCTGTGAGCAAAGCGTACTGAGCGAAGACGTGGTATGGCGTAGGCCCCAACATGATGAACACGTCAATTATGCCGCTCTCAGAAATCCAACGCACGTCCGTCTGTGGCGTCTCACTGGAGCCCTGCACGTAGTCCAGCATCTTCCCGAACACTGTCTTTGGAGTTTAGTGCAGAGAAGAAACAAAAAAAAGAAATAATATAATAAATTGAATGTTATGCAAATGTAGCTCCACTATCTGTGGCTGTTCCCAGCCAACCAAATTGCAGTGGTACAAAGCATATGTAAACATATTTTTGCTAGCATAAATGTTGCATAGTAGGGGTGTAACTGTTGGGTGTAACCAAATCCACCGTTCGGTTCATATCTCGGTTTTTGAGCAATGGTTCGGTTCATATTGTGGTTTTATTTTAATTTGTTTTTCCATTGAGCTGTATAATCTGGGAATTTTTTCTGGCCTTGATTACATTTGTTCTGTAGAATAGTCTTCTTTTTTTCCTATACTTTCTGCCAGATGGCACACAAGTACCGGCTTCTCAGACAAATAAGAACACTAATGCTGGCCCACACATGCGCCAGCATTAGGTAAACAAAAGATGAGATTGGATTATGTTACAACACCCTACTAAGGGCAATATTCCACTATATCCTTAACATAGAAAATAGTAATTGTTTGCTGCTATATTCATGTTTAAAATAGACACCTTTTTAAAAATCATCAATTTGGAATACTAAGAAGAACATTGTAGCTTCATTGCTATAAGAGTTACACAATGCAAGCAGACTATGAACAGTTTGGAACCACATTTACTGCGATGGCAAAACAGACAACAGACAATTAAAAATAACCTGGCAGCTTTGGACAGTTTTCATACCTTGGCGGACATCATGGATATTGTTTTGACACACCTCAGAAGAAAGGTGACTACTGCGTCATGCCTAACCCACCCACAAATACGACACAGTGTGGGTTTGTTTGTATTGTGTTTTGACAACTATAAAAAGGCTCAGTGGTTCTAATCTAGTGTTGAGCTAAATGTTAAATGAAAATTGTAGTTAAATTACAATAGCAACATAAATGAGAGCTCAACAGGCTGCACCTGTAGCAGGTTGGGTGTGGGGGTGTGTGTGGACCGCAGTTCTGTCTTCTGGAACCGCGACATGAAACCGTGGACATTTGTATCGCGGTTTTGGTCTCAGTTTCAGAACCGTTACACCCCTATTGCGTAGATATTCAGCCAGTTTATGCAGTAGTTCTTAGCTTCAATAATATCAGATGATCCAATATTCCAGTCAAAGTTGATACAGTTAGACAGTTTATTTTTGCAAAACATGTTAAGGTTTTAACCTAGTGCCCTCAGGTCAGAGACTATAGCAGTTCTACTGGGTCCTGCCATTACAGACGAAATAGAGCACACCACTGTTAGAATGTGATTCAAGACCCAACTGTTAAAGAAGGTTAAATAATGGGGCGGCCTTTCACTTTAATTTTTTTTATGAATAGGTGAAACATACAATAAAGTGGAAATACATCCATTTACTATTGAAAACATAAGAAGTGGCATATATACAAGTGTTGCCTACAGTCTGTCCGTAAGACAAGTGGAATCTAATCGCTTACAAGGCGGATAGGTGTGTGTGTGTGTGTGATTGTACCTTCCCAGCGGTGTTAGAGCTGATATCCACCCAGGTCTCTGCCGCATTGAGCCAGAATATTCCTGTGGTTCGCTGGGCACTGTGCGCTATCATGACTGGAACAGAACCATAGAGAGCCATGGGGTTGTACAGCTCATACTGGAACACATCCAAGTTAAACAGCCGGTATGGGTCCCCTGCACTGGAACACACACACAAAGAATAATTTGTATTTTAAATCAAGCAGATATTGTTGTAGTACCTACTTGTACAATTATTGAGGTAATGAGGTATAATGGTATAGGACGAAAGTAAAAGTTGAAAATAATTGCGATTGACTATTATCGGCAAGAAAAGTCTTCAATCATTGTGAAGACTGGAAAGATGCAGGCTAATAAATGAATTAGGAAAGCAATACAATTGTACTGTACGAGTGAGCTAGACAGCTTTCTCATGCTAATGTATTGACATTTATTGTTATCCAGATAAAATCATATTGTCCCATCCCTAGAAGTATGGGACCTATAATTTTCTCCCGATCCATCAGGTTACATTTCAGAAAAACACACTTCGTATAAGTAGGACTGAACGATTTTGGAAAAATAGATATTGTGATTTGATATGAGATATAATTTTTTAGAAGTCAAGATTTTAAATCAATATATGAAATGTAATATATGAATTAAAAAATGTAAGCATTACCACATGATATTGCATCAAAATGTGAACTGCTCTATATTCTAATGAAAAGATGAGAGCATAAAAATACAGGATGAATTTATTTGAGCATGGACTTGCGACAACAGGGCGAAATTGGCAATTTTCTGAAATAATTTTAGCCAATGTTTGAGCTCTCTAATGTTAGATTTTCAAACTTGGCTTGCCTGATAGATATAAAACAAAGGAAATACAGGTATAAACAAAGCCTATTCATTGATATACAGTGAGATTTGTGATTTAGCAGGCACTCTGTTACATTCTCATTTGGGCCCCCCCTAAATGTCTGATCCTAGAATCTCCCCTGTGGCCGCATCCTGCCGCACACAGGGGAGGCATAAAGGTGCCTGTGCACCTTTATGCCACTGTTCATATTGTTCTATGGCACTGAAGGGTCAATCAGTCTGAAATAAAGCACTAAACCATTTATGTGCCCTCATATTTAAACAGATGGGGCACACATAACTTATTGTGAACATGATCTAGCTTCGATCTAGCTCCGCCTGGGATTGTAGCGTTCTCATTGCCGTGAAGCATGTCCGAGTACTGAGTTACATTCACGTTTGCATTTGGCATAACATTGTTCATCTCAGTAAAAGAGTAGGCCTATGCTACATGTCTTACTTTTTTTTAAACAATGCGTCTTGTGTACCGGACGCTGGCTGCCTTGTTTAAGTCTCTCTCATCCAGCACGTCTTTGCACAATAGCTTAGTTGTACATCTTTCTTCTCAAACCCAAAATAGTCTACACCGAAGGGCTGCTTTTCTTCATTTTCCGACGTTGCTTCTAGCTCAACAGAGGCAATTTTTCAGCAAAACTCCCATACATTTGTTTCATGCTTTTGTTGTTGCTGGGCGTTAACAGTTGTCTTGAATTTCAGAGCATGACTGGTAGAGGAGCTACAGAAAAAGTGTGTCTATTTGCACCCGGGTGAGAATAGTGCCAAACCAAAAGATTGCCTCCCCAAATCATAGATAGAGTGTTTACTATGTACAATGCATCCGGAAAGTATTCACAGCGCTTCACTTTCCACATTTTGTTATGTTACAACCTTATTCCTAAATGGATAAAAATATTATTCCCCTCAAAATTCTACACACAATACCGCATAACAACAAATTGAAAAAAGTTTGATTGAAATGTTTGCATATTTATACAATTTTTAATAAATAATAAATAAATAAAGCGCAGTTAATTGTTTTGAGGAAAAAAAATTTTTGAATCCATTTTGGTATAAGGCTGTAACATAACAAAATGTGCGAAGAGTGAAGCGCTGTAATACTTTCTGGATGCACTGTACAGTAAATTTAGGTTGATGGTATTCTGGTGTGATTATTTTGAGTATTTTCACTTAAAGCTAAAGGTGCTTTTATTGTCACATACACATACATGTAGCGAAATTCATCCTCTGCATTTGAGCCATCCCTTAAAGGAGCAGTGGGCAGCCGCTGTGCAGCACCTGTGGACCAACTCCAGATTTGAGGCCAGTGTCACTGGTCACATGACACTGACTGGATTGTGAACATGACATTATTTTTTGATAGTGAAACCGGAGCACCCGGAGGAAAACCGTGTTGCCCTGTAGCATTTCGCTAAGGACACATGGGCACAAACTGTCTGCCATTATGTACACCTGGGTGCAAATATCATCTGCATTTATATCCAACCCGGGTGTAGGCTAAATACATGGGTTATCCAACCCGGGTGTAGGCTAAATACATGGGTTATTCAACCCGGGTGCAAATACCATTGTTGGCTACAGACACTTGGGTGCAAATAGCATCTGCCAAACATAAAACAAAAAATGGGTCAAGTGGGCATATAAATTGCATGCCTTGCGATGTGCTAATCGCATAGTTTCAAATCACAATTTTGGTTTGAAAACTATTATTCGTTCAGCCCTACTAAGCATTTTCTGCTGTGCATTTTGACAAGATTAAACAATCTTGCTAATCTCTCATTGGTCTTTGCCGCTTCGACAAACATCAAAGACAAAAGTTAAGAAAAAGTGTTTTTCCCCATTTAAAAATAATTAAAATACCCATTGAATTTGGTTCATTAAATAGACAGAACAAGCTATACAATGAAGGGTCTTACTGAACAGGTCAAATCACTAACATGCCATTACTTTTGAAACCCAATGAAAGTTGGTTAAGACTCACTCTGTAGTTTTTAGTTTCAGTGTGTCTGCGTGTTCTGGAATGCCGTAGATGTGCTCGACCCCCGGCAGAGAAAAGTCTAAACTGACCGCCGTGGGTCCTGTGGAGGGTTCAGCGAGCAATAAGTCAAGTCATGACAAGAAGTAACAAAGAAGTCAAGATTCTCAACATTTGTTGACACATTATGCTATGCATTAAAGCCTTACCATTGGGCTTGCTGTCTGAGTGTGATTTAAAAGTTTCTTCCCACAGCCCATCTTCCACCATGTCTTCATCTTCCTTGACTGCCTGCAGGAGAGGAAAACAGACAGGGATGAGGAGTGTAATTATCTTCCTTTCCGTGAGATTATGTTAAGCAAAGATCACACTGGCACATCGTAAATACACTCACCGACCACTTTATTAGGAACACCGGCACAAATGCCTAATCAGCCAATCACATGGGAGCAACTCAATGCATTTGGGCATGGTCACACAAATACGTAAAATTGAAAACTGCCAATATTCGCCTGCCGTTCACTTCTATTCTATGACCCCACGGGGCTGCAGTTGGCTGTAGTTTTCTTAGAGAGGCTGGATGGAATTTGGTTATTGCTGCACCGGGGTCCAAATATAGAACTATGTCTACATATGATCCCTTCGCAAAACAACACCCTCTGTGTCCAACATGCGCTACAAACTACAAATCCAGGAAGCGGAGTTCCATGTGTGTCAGTCTGCACTGCCCACAGTATGGACATGCGTTTCACAACGGAGGGCGGCGGCCCATCGCTTGTCCAGTTTTTCCATTCGCACATGTGTGACTGCACCTTCAGGCATGTAGATGTGGTCAAGACAACTTGCTGAGCATCAGAATGGGGAAGACAGGGGATGTAAGTGACTTGAAAATGGCATGGTTGTTGGTGCCAGACGGGTTGGTGTGAGTATTTCAGAAACTGCTGATCTACTGGTATTGCCACACACACAAGCATCTCTGTTTTACAGAGAATGATATCCAGTGTGCAACAATTGTGTAGATGGAAATGGCTTGTTGATGTCAGAGGAAATGGGCTGGTTCGAGATGATAGAGACAACAGTAACTCAAATAACCGCTCGTTACAACCAAGGTATGAATCCCATCTCTAAACACACAACACGTCGGTGAACCTTACAGAAATGGGCTACAATAGCAGAAGACCATACCGAGTGACTCCTGTCAGCCAAGCACAAGAAACTGAGGCTACAATTCTCAGAAGCTCACCAAAATTGAACAACAGAAGATTGGAAAAATGTTGCCTGGCCTGGGACGATTCACAATAAATGTATTGTGGATTGTGTCATAAACATTGTTTCTATTGGCTTAATCGCCTCACCATTCTCTAAAATTCGGGGGTTCTGCTCCGCTCTTTTTGGCGAAAATATTCATTGGCTACCCTGTCCGAGTCGGCAGCCTTCACAAACCATTGACGGTTGGCGCATGCGTAGTCTGCGTTACTATCCTTACAAGCATTAAATGATTTGGCAGGGAAAGCACCCTGTCACTATTTTACCCTGGTATCTCTGTCGAAGGCTGAGCTTCACAGGGGCGTGGTTATGCTGTTCCCCGTGGTTCTGAGCTTGACGCAAGCTTGACAAGTCACGTACCAAAGTAATTGTCGTAGTTAAAACGCATTTCCACCTTATCATTTGAAGAAAATAAAAAATGTACATAAGGTTGACACCTGATCTTGAATTAGCTACAACAGTGTAATAGGGGCAGAACAGTATGTGTTTCCAACAGGAATGGTAGGACAAATGTAGTCCTATACAGTAACATCGAGTGAAGCTAGCAAACTATACAGAAGGCCTATATTACTGTTAGGGGTTACAAAGTTAGTACTGCTTTCCCTGCTTGCTGTTTTCGTCTTCTTACACCGTGTGGTCAAGAGCTGGCTACGGTGACTTGAATAACCTGCCTTCTGATGACAAAGTGTGGGGCCTTTTAAAATATATTATAATAATAATAAGACGACTTGCGCAAGTTAGAGGACACTATCATACCCTACGGTAGCACTGCATTGGCCCTTGCCTCTTTTGAAAAGGATAGAACCAACCTGTACCGTACTTCACAAAACTCTCAATCAACAAGGAGGAATTATAGACCTACAGAAACTGTAGCAACATATTTGTTCAGAAGGATAGGCAAATTGATTTTCATCTTATAAAGTAGGTTTACAAATATTTATTGTACTTTTATGCTTGGGCTGTGGTCTGTCTGTGTTTTGTAAAGTGCTGTAGACTAGAGCTGTAATCAGGCCTGAAAAGTTGAACCCGACATGGACCAAGCCTGAATCCATTCTGTTTGAGCCCGAACTCGCACGTGTATGGCTTTCTGAATCCTAGACAGGATTACAGCCCGATATTGTTTTTACAACTTTCCCAGGCGGTGTCCATATGCTGCACATCGCCATGCGTTATCAGATAAGGCAGAGCTCCAGATAGTGCTGCTGACTCATTTGGTACTAAATTATATCAAAAAGCTTGATGGATAGCGATTAAAAGAAAAGAGAAAAGTTGTTTTCGCTATGATGTTGAGCCAGGAGGAATTTACACTAGTTGTCATAGAAATGATAGGATAGGATAGGTTATTAGGCAAGAACGGGTCATTCTAACGTTTTCAAATGTTATTTATTAATGAAAACGGCTTTACACAAAGCCATAAACGTTCTATCGCCGTGCGTAACAGATGGTGCAGAGATTTCAGCTCTAGTGCTGACTAATTTTTCATGCAGAAAAAGCACAAATTGGTGCTGTATCGTTTACACAGACACACACAACGGGATTAGACGGTGGAAATGTAAACAGGAGTTCTGTTTACATTATATTACACAATACACACAAGAGGAAAAAGAACAGCAACTCAATATAAGCACACAGGTTGATTAACACAACGCAAAACAGGCGTGAGGACGGGAGGGGAAGGGCAGCATGGCGCTCAGACTGCTGATTAGCGCCTCGACGTGGCAGAGCGCCAGCGAGGGGACGACCTGACCACACCCCGGACCTGGGTGTGACAGGTGCATAGAAATTCACCAAAATGCACGAAATTAAATGTTAGACTCTCAAAATGTTCTGGGGGAGAACCCCCAGTCCCCCCGCTTAATGTTTAGGCCTAAATTACATTAAGAATTTGTGTATTTTTATACACAAATCACTAGGCTAAATAGCTGCCGTGTGGCTATTCTCACCCGAATATAGTCACTCCGAAAATGTTAATAGCCTACCTCATTTGACAGCAATTCAGCAGAGCAGCAATGTTTACACTCAGTATCAGACAGATGAATGGTGGAGCGATGGGGGCATTTTACATTTCCATTGTCTAAACGTGAGACGTAAGAATAAGACAAACTCCAATAGGAAATATTAGCATCCGCCTTGCTTGATCAATGCTGACACTGACTTCCGTGTTTTTGTTGTTGTAAAACAAACAAATCTACATCTACGAGACTTCATAATCTAAACCATTTTTTAGGCCTGTCAAAATAATACTTAAGACATTTTAAGGCCTAAAATTGTATTTTAGAGACTTTTAAAATAATTTTTAAGGACCCGGGGAAACCTAGACGTGTTTTGTTCAATCCTGGCATGTAAACAAACACATAATGGTGGGCAAAGTTTATCTCAATCATGGGATTTCATTATGTTACTGGTGAGTGGCACATTTATATCCCGTCGGGAAAATCCATTTGAAAATCCTATTGTTAAGTGAAGCTCTGGGGTATACACAACTTCTTGGCAGATTGGGGTTTTAGGGAGAGACAATTTCACATTCCCACCTCCTCCTTGATTGATGGATTAGCCTCCTCTTTCTTTTCAGCCTCTGGATCGGCCTGACTTCTGCGGCAGACAAAAAGAAGAATCACAGGCAGGCAGACAAAGCGTACAAGTAACCAGATATGTATGGTTAGCAATAGCCTCTAGCTGTGCTATACTTTTGAAAGATACTGCGCAATTAATCAGACAAACCTTTACTGGCTATTATAAAAAGGAATATCGCAATAAACATTTATGACCTCGAACAGACTGAGGTAATTAAAAAAATGTTTAAATATTTGTTAATTGTATGAAATCACTCGCAAAAACGGGGAAAACATTAACATACTAATTGCCCTTTTCCATTGAATGTGCAGGCTACTCACGACTCGACACGGTCAGCCCAGCTTGGTTGAACATTGCATTTCCATCATAACCGGGCTTCCTGCTTGAAGCTGTGTTTTTAACTGAAGGCTTATCTTGAGTCAATCATGTTTAAGTAGAGCGCTTTTTAAAGCACTTTAACTTTAAAAGGGCTACTTTATTATTGCAGTGTCCAACAGTGGCAGTGATTTGTTAACATGTATTTTCCGACTACTAGGTTGTATTTAACTTTGGCATTGTAACAACATACGCGGACGACTGGCGGCCATGCCTGCAGCCTTCACTCCCCACATGAGTGAGTTCCTGGCTATTCTGTCTCATTACGTTTACACTCCATTCATTGCAATTAGGCTACCCGATCGATCTTCAAAAAAAAAAGAAAACAATAGCCTAATTAAGAGAAACTATGAAAATAGCCTGGGCATAATATTGTGTGTCGCACCAACGGACCATTTCTCTGTCAGCCCAGCTAGGATTGCATTACTGAAATGATGACGAAGTCTATAACCTCACAGCCAGCTCACTTTGGCCCCACTCCAGACAGGCATATCTTCTGCGTGGCTCAGTACGACTTGGTGCGGTTAATGGAAGCGCAAATCAGCGCGGCACAGCTCGATGCGGCCAAATGTGCCAGTGGAAAAGCCTCATAACTTAGCTGGCATAGCATTGTTTCTAGTTTAGAGAAGTCAGGCAGGCAGAAATAAGCCTTAAAACAATCATGTTCTTATTGACCAAGGATAGAGTTATGGCCCATTTATGCTTTGCATCGCACCTACGTGGACCCTATGCCGTAGGCTCCCTGTAGTCTCGTACCCTACGGCGTAAGCTCTCACAAAATGTCTCTACATGTCGATACAACACAACAACAGTCTTGTGGATGCAAGTACATATATGCCGGAGTGCTTTGGAATATTAGGGATCTTTATAACAACTGCCTGTCTACCTTGGAAAGAAACTTTTTTATATGCCTTGCTTGAGCATTATTAACCAACACTTAGGGCTGCACGATTATGGCCAAAATGCTAATCACGATTATTTTGATCAATATTGAGATCACGATTTTTTAATCACAATTATTCATTGTTTTTATGAACAATGTATTTTTATTGCACTCACATTATAAACGGACCACTGAAATCACTTCTATTTTGTGCTACATTTATTGATGTTTGCGGTGTTTCGAATCATTATGGGCCATAGATCCACATGCCATGCCTACGCCGCATCTGGAAATATCACCTTTTAACATGGTCACCACTTAAATCGTAACACTGGCGCAGACAATTCGAAAGCACACTTTGCATATGACTTGTTCTTGCTTAACATCACTTGGCCTAAATCCAAAATACTTACAAACAACAGACGATCCCTTTCGAGGGACAAGCTCTACATCTTCTGCTGCTGTCATTAATTTTTTTGGTTTTGCCGGTCTGCTGTCTTTCTATTAGGGATGTCACGATACCAGAAATCTAGTAGTCGATACCAATACCAGTGAGTAGGCTCCGAGTTAGTACCACTGGGACCTCCGTGACTCGGTGCCCGCACGAGAATGCTACTAGGCTGGGTAAACATTCACGAGATCCCGGTTGGTGCTCCGGAGGTATCAGGAAGCGCGAGGCGAAAACGCGTCGGTAAAAATGCATTGTAGTAAATTACAGCAATGTTTGAAACGCAAATATGCGACGTATCCAACATATTTTATTCGCTTCAAGGCTGATTTTGTTTCGCTTTCGCCAGGCGATTATGTTTATCAACGAACCATTGATGTCACATGTCAACTGTGGAACTGTTTACTTTTTACTCAACCATTAAGATGAAAACTATGTCTGGAAAGTTCGAAGGCACCGTTCGCATAGTTTATGGTACTGTTTTTTGTGAATGTAGTAGTCCCTGATAATCCACCTGGAACGCAAAGTACCATTGCTGTTTTTCTTTTCGATGAGTGGAGGCAGAGCTGCAGCTACACTTCCATGGTACCGTGCGCGTCATGTTTTCAGAATTTTGCCATCGACTTGGTAGCGAAGTATCGGTTCTCGTGACATCCATACTTTCTATTACTTTTCTACTCGGACTGCAGCCTCGCAACATCCAGGAAGGTTTTGTACATCCACATGCTGTTGTTGGAGGGAGCACGCGAAGCCAAATCGAGTTTTCTATGAGCAGAGCACGTATTTTAAACATCAATATCGCAGTCGATCATGTTCATTTAATTGTTGAAGCCAAAATCGTAATCGCGATCGATATTCGATTAAATGTGCAGCCATACAAACACTACAACTTTGCACATGACAAGACGGGGTTTTCCCAAATATCCATATGGGATAAAATAAATATTTTTATGTGATTATTTAAAAACGTTTACACTCAATTTGTGTTCTAATTCAAGCACAGAAACTTCCGCATTAGCGGCTTCGCATGCGCAATCAACGCGTAGACGTAAACTTGACGCAGAAGCATAAATGGGACTTTAAGCTGACCTTTAAGCAAAATATCCACCCAGTGGATCCTAAACAAACAATATACAATATTGAACAGACTTAGAGACTAAGCAGTTGGACAACAGGAGTACGGACAAATGCTAAAAAAGTCTAAATGTGGATTCATTTAAACTATAACTTTCAGGTTTTGATTATATTCTAGTAAACGTTTCCAAGATGAACACAATTTAATAAACCTAACTGATCTCAATCAATCATGCACTTTGTCCCATTTGCCAAAAAGGGCCCCGAATGAGATGATTAGGTTATCAAAAATAGTTGTGACAAGAAGAAATCATTTTAAAAAATGCAATTAATCCCAATTTTTTATCAGATTTGATCAATTAAAATAACACTGACCAAAGTAAACCTTTTTCAAAACCGGATTGACGGTCAATTATTGCCACACATGCACACACAAGACTGGAGTGTTCTAGTGTTCCCTACGTTTCATATCTGGTAGCATTATCACAAAATACAGAATACACACTTACAAAGCTTTAATGGTCTTTACCTAGAGAATACCCACTTGACATTATCCCACACGCTAGCAACTGTGCTAGTTACTTTATAGGAGAAACTAGGATGATAGGGAAAGAGGACAGGACAACCAGTCAGAGACAGCATTGGAAATGGAATATGGCTGTTCCACTTGTGTGTATGCGTTGGGGCGCTGAGAAAGGGTGTGATTGAGGCTCTCACGTGTCCTTGCGCATCCTCAGGTGTTCGAAGGCCAGCAGGCCACGGGAGTTGAGCGACATCAGCACCTTGGGCCCCTCCATGATGTCCAGGCGGAAGGGTCGGGCACTCACTATCACCCTCTGGGACTCCTCCCCCAGGAAGAGTACAACCCCATTCTCATCCTGAGACAGCAGGGAAAGCCTGGCGGGGGGCAGGGAAACATTGTGTTAAAGGTGCTTAAAGTCATTCTTGTTAATTTCGAGCTCAAATCAAAACAGTACAAAGTGTGGTGCTTTGGCTTTGTTGATACGAGCAGCGTTCGCCACTTTGTTTATGTTCCTATTTACGGAGCCAGGGCTGTGTAGAAGTATCAGATTATTTTTTCAACATGCACAGAGAACGGTAAGCTCAACGAAATGCGAGGCGATATTTCTTGAATTTGACAAAAAGTTTATTATCTTACATATAGCTTGCAATAGCTGACTTTACTTTTAAAGTGTGGCTAGTACAGCCATTATGTTGGGCTTAAATCTCAAGTGAATATTCAAGGTCTGGGACAATAAAATAAAACCCTAACAAGGAAATAACAGGAAACTACAAGTAACTAACGATCACAGAGAGTACGCAAATATCTACAAAATTAAACCTGTATATACCGTCTTTGTTTTAATGCTTACTTGACACCCTACAATTGCATATTTCACTATTGGCAGCTTTGAAATAGCAAACAAACAAAGAATGCATGCAGATGTAAAACTTAGGCTGTCAAGCAATTAAAACATTTCATCTAGTGACATGCTTTGTGATTAATAATCTAATTCATCAAAATGTATATTTGCCTTTTGCTTACTTATTCTATGACCAAGGTCAAGGCAATGACAGTTCAATACTGACATCTTGACCTTGTAACTTTACAGAGTGGCATTAGAAACTGATTTTTCCTCTGCATTTAAGGGGCTTTAAAGATGTAAGATGAATTTAGTGTGAAACAATGTGTGGGGTAGACCATAAATGCAACACAAGAGGTATCATGAGAGGCTAGAGGTGTTAGGGTAGGCTAGGCTAGATTTTCTTTCCCAAAACAAAACAGAGCCCATGCAAAGTTCATGTTGCAGAAAATGTTTATATTACAGGCACCATTCAGGTAACTTAATATAAAATACTCTCAGGTATCCATGCACACTGAATGTTATTGTCAATGGCAAATCACAAAGCCGCTGAAACTTCCTTCATGTCTCCCCTCCCATGAACTCTCCATTATAAAATATAACGCTCTGTTATCTCGCTGCGTCCTAAAGGTGTTTACACATAAGCGGCAAAACAGGTCTGCACTAGCTGTGCCATTGTTTTCCTATGGGGAGAGCGGTGACGACCAACTGTGTTACCGCTACCTTTGGCATTGTGTTTATCCTGAAATCACCACAGTGCTGTTCAAATAATTTCAACTTTCACCTACAGTAGTTACCGCTGACCTTTCAAAGCACAACCAGTGAGTAGCCTATGTGACTGACAGAAGCGGCAGTAAAATTACCAACGAATCCTCTGTAATCCTCACTGTTTTTCCGGTATGAGGGATTAGTTTACCCTCTTATTAGGGTTAATACTCTCATATGGTTATGGTCAGATGTTAGTGGAGATGACCTGATTGTTCAAATAAAAACAATGTTTTCATAATACTTTTTATAACGGCACAAACATAATACTGGGTTAACCAAGAGATCCGCTGAAAATAATTATTTTATGCTTATAACGTTAGAAAAATATATATTAATTGTTTAGAATTGCTAGCTAGCGGAACAATGCATTTTTCTTTTGCATCAAGTCAGCCTCTGCATGCTAGTTTGCATCCATTTTCAAAATAATTATATGTAACGGAGTCGACGAGGAAAACATGGAGTTGTCTATCTGCCCGAACACGGAAATCTTAACAGAGCCGTTAAAGAGACAAAAATAGACAGGCAACAAGCCGTCTTAATGCAATGCAAAGTAAATAAAGAGCTCTACTGCTTCCCCCCGCTTGGCGTGGTTTTTATAACACGTTGCGCTTCTCAAGACAGGGGGGCCTAAATTGACAGGATACCTATATCTCAACATCTGACAGTCATCTTTAATATGGGTGTTGCGCTTGCATGCAGCAAATACACGCAGGTTGTCATGCCCGCACTGCGTGAAGATTATTTATTAATAATCGCAGGTTTTGTGGTTACATAATCGCACTTCTCACAGAGATGCCATTGCTTAGGATTTTGTTGGACTTTGTTGTTATACTTTTACACTACTCAGCACTCCATCAAGTCCTGTATGGTGGAGTGGCCAGACGGAAGCCACTCCTCAGTAAAAAGGCACATGACAGCCCGCCTAGAGTTTGCCAAACGGCACCTGAAAGTCTCAGACCATTCTATGGTCTGATGAAACAAGGACTGAACACTTTGGCCTGAATGCCAAGCGTCATGTCTGGAGGAAACCAGGCACCGCTCATCACCTGGCCAATACCATCCCTACAGTGAAGCAACATGCTGTGGGGATGTTTTTAGTGGCAGGAACTGGGAGACTTGTCAGGATCGAGAGAAAGATGAATGCAGCAATATACAGACAAATCCTTGATCAAAACCTGCTCCAGAGCACTCTGGACCTCAGACTGGGGAGAAGGTTCATCTTCCAACAGGACAACGACCCTAAGCACACAGCCAAGATAACAAAGGAGTGGGTTCGGGACAACTCTGAATGTCCTTGAGTGGCCAAGTCAGAGCTCAGACTTGAACCCGACTGAACATTTCTGGAGAGATCTGAAAACTGCTGTGCAGACGCTCCCCATCCAACCTAATGGAGCTTGAGAGGTCCTGCAAAGAAGAATGGGAAAAACTGCCCAAAAGTAGTGTGCAAAGCTTGTAGCATCATACTCAAAAAGACTTGGGGCTGTAATTGCTGCCATGGGTATTTCAACAAAGTGAGCAGTGAATACATTATGTACTTTATTTTTTTAAATACACGTGCAAACATTTAAAAATAACTTTTTTCATTTTGTCATAGGGTATTGTTTGTATGAAGAAGTAAAAAAAAAAAAAAAAAAAAAAAAAAAAAATTTTAATCCATTTTGGAATAATAAAATAAAAAAAAAATATAAAAGATTGGAACGCACGGAAACACCTACACAAGAAAACAAAAAAAAAATTAAAAATAATTTTTTTTATTTTTTCATTGGTTTTTTTTTGTATTAATTTTTAAAAAAAAAAAAAAAAAAAAAAAAAAAGATTTGAATCCGTTTTGGAATAAGACTATAACATAACAATTTGAAAGATGGGCACGGACGGACAGACGGACACAAGACGACATTAAACAAAACTCCTAACCTAAGATCCAAGCTAACAGTCAGGAATATTTGCAGGCTTGTGCACATGAATATCCCTACATAGCACAGCTTTTGTCATACCGGTACTTACAATTTGAGGTAACACTGTCAGTACTGCACTCACCTAGTATCTATCCACCATATTCCTAACGGTCCAAAACAATCATGTTACCGGTACATTGGCAAATGTTCAATCCAGTAAAATATTTAGTCCAAACAATTAGACTAAAAAATTCTGTCTGCACAAACTGCTGTTGCAATAATTTCATATTAGCTTGCAGACATAACCTTCCAAATTCATAGTCATACTCGTTTTGCATTTTAGTAGGGCTTTTTTTAGACATGAAAAAACCGCTGCAGTCTGAGATTGATTGACAACTGAATTGAATTAATTGGAGCTCTGCTAAATCTTCAATAGTCAATTGCAGTCCATTTTGAAGTTACACCCCATCTTTCTTCTTTCAGACCTGATAGTTGTCACAGTCGTGTTGATTAGTGTGTAGGCTTAAGTAATGGATTATGGAAGACATTAATTTTTTTACAGATAAAATACTAATCAAAAGGTCAAGTACACATGCAAAAAGCTAAAAAGAGAATATTTGAATCCCAAAATTGAAACTCTAATAAATACACATCAAACGAATACCCGAATATTCTGGTCCAGCCCTAGTGAATTCTCAGCAGCAACAATTAGCAACAATAACTAGCAGTGTGATTGATTTCTAAAATTAATTCATCAAAATGAACGTGTTAGTTTGACAGCCCTAATAAAAAGTGAAAAGCCCGTCAAAGCTTATACTCATAGTGACAAGAACAAACAGTCTATTATACAGCACCCAGTCAGTGTTAGAGGAACCAGGGGACTTGGCACTGTCATTTAACAATAGCCACCCCAGGTGTCCAGCTCTGATCCCAGCCCTGTGCAATAGGCCCACTGGGGAACTCACGGCTCAGTTGGCGGCTCCTGGATGAGCACGTCTGGGACCTCGAAGCGAGGCTTCAAGGGCTTCAGCTCGTTAATCTTCACCCTTGTCATGTTGCCTTGGAGACGATAAAGCTCCAACAACAAGCGCACCTGAGAGCGAGAGAGAGAATAAATTGCTATCTGACAAAAAAAAAGGCATTGATAATTTTGAAAACCTTGTTTGTAGTGGCTATTTCTGGCTGACTAAGGTAATACAATAATGATCTAGCCTAGGCTACAGCCCATTCATTAAAACTTTTTTCATTTTATCTTCTGATCAATTTTATAAACTGGCATCTAGATGAGTCTCGCAGGACCAGCGTTTGGCGACACCAGCACAGTCCCACCTACTTAACAGGAGAAGTATGTTGACTGACATGCATTAATGATCATATCACATAACTCATTGACTAAATCGGACTTCACACTTATTATAATAATAATACTAAATTACATTTTTTGAGGACGCCTTTTAAGACAGTAAAGGACATCTTACATTACAAATACAAAGACACATAATATAAAACATTTGACTAAAACAGGAGCATACATAGAAATATAAGATAAAAATACAAGTGAAAAGTAAAGGAGAGTGAGCAGATATTTAATATAATTAAATTTAGTGTTAGGGTTAGACCCTTTAATTTACCATTTAATTTAGATTTCCAACGAATTATAAATCCATTTATTTGAAAAGATAATCGCTAGTGGAAATCCCAGGCTCTGGTTTCCTAGGCATAGCCTTTGTATATTTCCCACCTAGGCCACTAAATGTTTCTAAGTGACAGTTAACTGTATTCTTTGCCTCAAAGTTGATATTCGTTTAGTTCGGCACCCGCTCACTTCATGCGCCAACCATTATTTGTCGGTACAAGTTGCTGAATTTCATAAGTCAAGTCATTTTATTTATAAAGCACATTTAAAAACAGCAAATGCTGACCAAAGTGCTGAACACATCAATGCAATACAATTAATAAATAAAATAAAACAATAAAACACAATACACAACAAACAAGACAGTTTTAGCA
>JAODUE010034013.1:2137-20817 GCA_027564755.1 Amblyopsis hoosieri
GGGGGGAAGACCCATATCCACCTCGCTCCCCCTCCCTCACCCGCACGCCCTCCCTACCTCACCCGCCCCCCCCCCCCTCCCCGTCCTCAGTGGCACAGGCCCGACCAAGCAGCCCGTGGTTCGCTTCAAGAGGAACAAGCACCACAAGGGCTCCATCTACTGCGTGGCCTGGAGCCACTGTGGGCAGCTCCTGGCCACCGGCTCCAACGACAAGTACGTCAAGGTGCTGCCTTTCAGCGCAGAGACCTGCAACGCCACGGGTGAGACCCCATAGTCGTCGTCGTAGTAGTAGTAGTAGTAGTAGTAGTAGTATCTGCCTGCACGCATAGCCCATAGCACTAACGCGTTACCATGGTGACCCGTACGGACCCCAGGCCCGGACCTAGAGTTCAGCATGCACGACGGCACCATCAGGGACCTGGCCTTCATGGAGGGCCCGGAGAGCGGGGGGGCCATCCTCATCAGCGCCGGAGCAGGAGACTGTAACATCTACACCACAGACTGCCAGAGGGGGCAGGGGCTGCACGCGCTCAGCGGCCACACCGGTACAGCCGCCTCAAGCAGGGTTACCACGGGCTAATGCTAACGGGGGAATGCTGAATTATTTGGGCGAGTTGTAGAAAGTCAATGCACGCTAACATTGTGCATTGTTGTTTTAACACTAGAACCGCCAAGAATCTCTTTATACCCCTAACTGCCAACGGGTCAAATTTACCCAGTGCCTATTTACTGTGTTTCTAGTTCAAAAATGTACTCTGTCATTGTATTAAGTGTCTTTTAAAATTAGTTTGTTTAATTGTCTACGTTTTGGTGCTCTGGTTTTATAATAATGGTCTAAATAGCGTCTTTAAGAACACGCAAATATAGGCTATTCATGAAAGCAAAGATCCCACTTGTTAGGCATGTCGGCTAACTTAAGCTAATGCTAGCGCCACTTCGCTGTAGTCAGGAACAGCTGTTGGTCCATGCCAGTAGGTTTGTAGCATAAAATGCAGTTCTGTATGAATCTCCCCCACACTTAAGTCCATGATGTACCCGCATTGTGCGTCGTCTCCTCCTTATCGTAAGCAGAAAGGAAATGCAGGGTCTCCCGAAATCAGTTACTCGACAGTGCTGAGATGATAAATGTATTGAAACTTTCCAGCTCACTGTTATTTCCCCAGCATGCATCCCTCACATAGATGAGAAGTGTCACATCCGAGGATGCTCCGTACGCTACACGCTGTGCGCGCTTCAGCCAGTGTACACTTGCTGACTGCAACATGAGACGGACATAAGAGCTGTTTCTTCAAATGTTACACATTCTAGTGTTGTTTAAATTGATAATATTTTCATATATTTAGGCGATTATGAATGGTTATTAAAGGTAGTCAGTGGTTGTAAGCTAATTCACTTTTTGTCAAATTCAGCGAATATTTACTCAACGGTTCGCTAGCTGCCTGAACTACACACACTCTGTAAATAGGAACACAAACAAAGTGGTGCAGACCGCACCACACAACAACAACTGCGTTGTTTTGATTTGAGTGCAGCTATGTCCAGTCTTTCTCCAGAGTGACTGTGCTCGTCCCGTCCAGGTCACATCCTGTCTCTGTACACGTGGGGGGGCTGGATGATCGCCTCCGGCTCCCAGGACAAGACAGTGCGCTTCTGGGACCTCAGGGTGCCGAGCTGCGTCAGAGTGGTGGGAACCACTTTCCATGGCTCAGGTGAGTGTCTTGGTGTTGCTGGTAGTCAGGGCAACAGCTTCCTTTCCCAGCCCTCTCACACACGTCTCTGTGGTGCCCCCTCCCTCCTAAGGGAGCCCCGTGGCCTCGGTGGCGGTGGACCCAAGCGGGCGGCTGCTAGCAACGGGCCAGGAGGACAGCGCGTGCATGCTGTATGACATCAGAGGGGGCCGCATGGTGCAGACGTACCGGCCGCACAGCAGCGACGTGCGCTCCGTGCGCTTCTCCCCCAGGGCACACTACCTGCTCACTGGTTCCTACGACGCCAAGGTCATGGTCACCAACCTCCAGGGTAGGTCTGGAGCGTGCTTTGACTTTTCTTTGTTCGCTTTTCTGTTCTAGTGGAATGTTGCCGTAGAGAGGATGTACCAGAAGTTAATTCATAGGATTCAGGGCTCTACAGTGTGACCATTTCACTCGCAAATGCAAAAAAATAAAATAATTGTGTGCGAACATGAAACAATATTTAGGCAGACCTTGTGCGAGGGACTTCTAGCCACTATCTTCGCACCTCATATGTGCATTGTTATGAAATCCCAGTGCACAATGACAATTGTGCCGCACGCACTAAAGTTACTTGTTCCAAACATGGTTCCAAACTCAAAAAATAGTGAGTTACAAATTGTAACCATAATTACACTCCATCCACACGTGTAATAAAATTGTGTTCAGCTGTTTGTGTTCAGCTTCGAGACCTGATTCAAACACTTTCCCATATTAGTCATCACTGCTAGCTAAAGCTAACAGGCAATGTTTTACAACATTTGTGCGCCATACAACACTAGCAAAACAGGTTAAATAAAAAAAGCCTGTGGACAATTTATGCTCGTATGATTAGAGGCGTGTGGCTGCGATTACGCCAGCCAGCGTTTAAATTGTGCAGTAAAAACCTGTTAAGTGTTCATGTGAAGCTACAGTAATGTATGTACATGGTCACAATGTGATCTCTGTAGTACAGCATACATACATAGTGCATTGTTTCATTTGCCTAGGAAGTTATAAGAGCTTATCTGTATAGCCTAACTTTTCAAGATATATTCCATTCAAAATTATGTTGGCTCAAATTCTTATATTATAGCCTAGTTCTGGTTGTCCTTCTACCTTCAATACCTCCACTTTAAATATATAGACACAGAACAGATATACATTACTTGAAAACAGCCAGTGTCGTGTTGGTGGGCTTCTCAACAAATTCCTCTGTAGAAGTATAACGTGCGACTTGGTAGTAAAGGCTGGCTCTGCGAGACTAGGTTTCCCTTGATAGACTGCTGTGTGACTTGTCTCTTGGTTCAGGTGACCTGACAAAACATCTGCCCTTGACTGTGGTGGGAGAGCATGGTGACAAGGTGATCCAGTGTCGATGGCACACGCATGACTTGTCCTTCCTGTCCTCCTCTGCCGACCGCACTGTCACACTCTGGACACACAACCCCTAACACACACACACACACACACACACACAGGTGCCCTGCTGATTCTGTACAACACAAACAGGTGAGACGGTATAGTGTGGCCTTCCAGTCTGTAGGAAACCAATTGAGACCTGTGATCCATAGAAGACAAAGAAACATATTTTGAGGATGGGTGTTGGCTAGTCTTTTCCTTTTGAGTTTGTCCATAAACTGCTGGTTCCTTTCTTGAGATGGGAAAGAATAAAGGAAAAACAGACAGACAGAGGAGCTTTGTGGATAGTTGATTATCACGCCATACCCTTTATTCACTTGGTCAGATCCTACATTCACTCCCCCATTCACCAGTCACACAGTTGGACAACTACATGGTACAGTGCATTGTTTATGATGGTGCCTTCCTTAGTGTTTCCCCATTTAAGAACAAAGACAACTGTTTTTCAATGATCAAATTTCCATTTTGTGAAAGTCATTATTTTGCACAGGTTTCCTAAAGCTGGTGTTATGCTGCTATCATATTGAAGGAAATGTGACACACGAGTTTGTGGTATCAAGGCCTATGTACGTGTTAACGTCTTGTTTTATCAGGGTGTGTTCCTGAAGACGTCATTACTACTACCCTGTGGGATGTACTAATGTCTAATTTAACCGCATTGCTAGAGCTCAGCTTTGTACATATGAAACTAAAATGTAAATTAGCTTGTGTTGCTTTTTAAATGTGAAATCAATGTATTGGTCTGAAGCCGTAATATAGTGTCTTGCAAGGGCTTATTTACCGGTTATTTTTATGCCAGCATCAAATTACAAATGACTTTTGGTTTAACACTGCTGTTAGGTTTATCTTTCTCTTCCTAAACCCACAAAAACAAGTGTTTGTATGGTGTTATTAATATCACTACTGTAGGTGTCATCCTTTGGCTATATAAGGGTATTATATGCACAATCAAACCTTAAAGCAGCCGTTTATTTTAAAACAAGTATTTTGGACATATTCAGATTTTATTTTCTTAATTTCGTTTGCACTGTTACTGACACTTCTAAAAATCTATTTACTTATCCAGATGCATATTTAAGTTTATTTAATTTTATTTAGTTGTAGATATTTATGTAAAGTGTATAATTTTTACTAAAAAGGCCAAACATTGATGTATTTATTTCTCAGTTTTTATGTAAATGTATTGTTTGTGGCTCTTGTACCGTACTTCATTTTTCTGATTGTTTAATCAAGTGGATTATGGCATAATGAAGTGCAATTGCTGGTTCGTTAACAAAATAAAAGCATGTTACACTTCCTACCAGAATATTATTTTTGACCATGAAGTTCACTCAAGACAATTCTACACTAAATAAACAAGCCTTTATTCCTCTTATCTATAAAAACAAATATTACAAAATAGCATCAGGGTCTGTACATTAGTTCAAATGTATTCTATTACCAAAGTTATTTCTTCTGAAATAGGCTACTTAAAATTCATTTAAAACTGACATAATACAATCAAACTTAATATAGAAGGAAAGCGTGTATGGTACCTTTCTTCTGTCCAGAGATTCATTGACCTTGCTGGAGGAATGATACATAGGACCGTTATAAAAATACAATCTTATCTGCAGTCATGTATCTAGAGATACATTTAGGGTAAAATGTAAGTTCATAGATGTTCATTATAAACAAGAATCAAGTGCAGATCCAGTTAAATCATAATAGCTTGTACCACACCCCTCCACTGTATAATACATATACAATTTAGTGCTTTGTGTTGTCCACAAGAACAAAGAGGCCATGCTTCGTTGGCAGACAATCCATTGATACAGTCTCAATGCCCTCCACATATGTATGAGTCTCTCTGTTAGCGTCAGTAGCGATGAGCCAGAGCTGAAGCCCTGTGTCTTGTTCCGATAGATCTGAAGCCCTGTGTCCTGTTCAGATAGAGCTGAAGCCCTGTGTTCTGTTCAGATAGAGCTGAAGCCCTGTATCCTGTTCAGCTAGAGCTGGGCCTCACTGCCGAGCTGGCTGACGGAAGAGTGACTCTCTGCTCGTCCATTCTTTTAGCCTGCGAGCGCATGATGAGACTGAAGAAGTCCTCATCGGGTACGGTGGGCCCACGGGCCGGTGGTGGAGGTGGGGCACAGCGCTGGTCATCCAGGCGGGATCCCTGGTGGGGGATAAAAAGAGGGCCCAGTTTGAGACAGAACTGGAAACCCTATCCTACTGCACGCGCGCACACCCACACACACAGTGCAGACCAACACAAGGCATGTGCACACGCAACTAGTGGGCAGGCCAATGGGCAGGGCAACAAGGTATGCTAACGCACGTACGCACGCGAACACACCTGGCACTTGACCAGCATGTCAAAGAAGTTGTCGTCGGGTTCTGCGTTGTCTGCGTTGGCCATGAGGTGGCTGAGAACTGCCCGGCTGCTGCTCTGAGGCAGCCTGAGGCCTGGCAAACTGCCCCCGGACCCGCCCGACTCCTCTAACCTCCGGCCGTGCGACCCCGAGACGTTTGCCGACTCTGATGCCGCTACAGAACAGGAGTAGAGGTCAGAATCAGCCACAGCCTCTACATATGAACTGTTATGAGACTACCTGAGTGTGTGTGTGTGTGTTCTCACATTTCCGGACTGTTCTAGGCAGTGTTTCTGGGCCACTCTTAAGTGACAGCCTGCTGCCTTTGTCTTGGATGGAACAGCGCTGGTCGTCCATGCGGTTGCTCTGGAAACGGCTGAGCAGGTCAAAGAAGCCTTCGTCCCCGAGCACATCGGGGCTGACTCCTCGCTGAGGAGGCAAAGAACGGTATAAAACGACGTTGACTACGTTTGGTCAGTATTTAGTTAATCCACGTCTCCCGTACCTTCTGTGGGCCCTGGGAAGGGGTCTGGTCCAAGGTGTTGCTGGTGTCCTGGAGCACCTTATTGGAGCCTCCGGCCTTGTGTTTCTTTCCCCGCAGACGGTTGACAAAGAACAGTTTGGAGGAGGCCTTGGCCATGCTGGGCTTGGGTGCCTTGTTGAGGATGTCACTGGTCCATTTGGGACCCTGAGGCACACGGAAACAGACATGTTAGTATGACAGACCACACACACCACGGTGCAGGATTACTCTTTTTTCTTTTTTATTATTTAACCTTTATTTATTTAACCAGGTAAATTTCACTGAGAGAAACATCTCTTTCAGGAGAGACCTGGAAGTATCTACATACATAAGTATAAAATGAACAGTAGTTATACATAAAATTATATATACAGTATATAAAAGCCTCATTAGTCCACTGAGTAGTTCAAACAAACTGCTATTAACAACCAAAATGTCCAATAGTCCTTTAGAATTTATCAAAATTGTCTTAAGAGGAATAAAGTCAGTCATTTTCAGAGTTCTGAAGAAACTTCCAAGCGGTGGGGGCAGCAAACTCATGGCTATAAAACACTATGGCTGTGGACCAATGAGAGAGAAGTGTGTAAGTCCAGCTAGTTGCTTACATTGATATTGTCTGGCGTGAGTTTCATCAGCTCCAGGTTCTCCATGCTGTGCCTCCGACTCATCCGGGGCCGTGCTCCTGCAGAACATGCCCGGTGTTACTTACTGCAGCACCTCAGCAAGAGGCCAACAACATTATGTAACCGTATGAACCACTGTAGTACTGTGCATCAGCGTGTTATCGCCATACCGTGCAGGTTGTGGTCTATGTCTGTGCTTTCTGTCAGAGTGGAGTTGCTTGTGCTGTAGCTCAGGCCGAGGACCATCTGGAGGTCAGAGACATTCATACGAGCCGTCAGCTCGCCGCTTCGGTCTCCGGTCTGGACAACATAAAACACGGCAACTAAATGCAGTTGAATAGTGAAATAGAAATGTACATTTTAGCTACATTTAGATCCACCCAACATATTCTTTAAGATACATTTTAGACTTGTGTCCTGAGAAGAGAACAAGTAAGCAGCAACATAAAAATTAAACTGTACATGTACATAATGAATACGAGGGAGTATAGACATGTATGATTAAAAAAAAAGACACTGAACAATCCATGCTATTGAGTAAATAACATGGTTGTGTTCAGTGTCTTCTTATAAATCTTATGTTACATAGGGCTCGCTGCCAGCTACCATTATCTTCAGTCCTCTGCTATTCCCTGGTATAGACTGACTTCTTCAGGAGACAACCATGAATTAGCAACCATTTACTGTACATGCTGATTGCTGACTGTTTTTCTAAGCACATTTTACTAATAATATCAATAAAAAGACATCCATGGACGGATGGCATGTAATGTTCTGCTACAATCCTCTAGGCTCTGATCAGAACCAAAGCCAGAACACCAGGGGCAACACGCGCACACACATAACTTAATACTGTAGGTGTATTTTAAGTTCAGCTCTGTACACTCCTTGCGTACCTCTCTAGAGATGTCCAGATGTTTCTCTGCAAAGTGCATGGCCTGGTCATGGTTTCCCAGAGCTGTGTGAGCATTTCCTAGACTCCAACAGGCACGACCCTCCCCGATCCTGCAGCGAACACACAGGGAGACAGTAAACGCACACTTCCTGAAGACAGTGGGGTTGGGATATTACAATTATTATTACGTCATTAAGCAGAAGCTTATAATCACAGAAACTGATGGTACAGCAAATACAATATAGTACGACCAGAGCCATGGAAAGAGAGAGGAAGTTCGACATTTTGGTCTCATGGTTCATGGAGAGGCAAAACAGCTCCAAGTGCTTTGTGGGAAATTTCAATCGATAAATACAGATGCATAGTTGCAATCTTTGGTAATTTGTAGTCAATAAATGCATCAATTTACATGTACAGTATAATGTATAGGGTAGATTTAGATTTTTGCGGCTAACTTCCGAGAACTGTTTTGAGGCTCCACGATCCACCATTGCTGTGAAAAAAACGGTCCATTGGAGTGAACTGAGATGACGCGACTCTCTCTTTACATGGCTCTGGGTGGCATTATTTACCCAATCATCTCTATGGTCATTTTACAACATATTAAGGAGCAGGTAGGGGTTAGCAGATCCCCCACTTGGCTGACCTACCTCAGAAATGACACTGTAGCAGTGATTAGCACAATACTGTGGTTACACTGTGTGCCAATGTATGTATATACACTGTACAGTACCTGTCATTGAGGTCCTGGGCTATGATGAGGTGTTTGAGGTGGTAATCGATGGCTCTCTCGTAGTCCTGCAGCAGCGTGTAGGTGTTTCCCAGGCTGTAGCAGGCCTGGGCCTCCACAGCCCGGTCCTTCAGCTGTCTGGCCAGCTGCAGGGTTCTCCTAACAGAGGTGCAGGGGAGCCAGTGAGAACACTGGGCGGCCTCCCATCTGCCTCAAGCTCCGCAAAGCACAGGGCCGGTATAGGCCAGGGATGTATGATAGGAGATCTGGTGTGTACTACTGAGTGTTTGTCCTCTCTGGGATGAAAGCTGAACATAATAGGGAAGCATAAGTGGCTCATATTTGCCAGCTACTAGTAATGCGCGGGTCGTGTTTTTTTACAACCCGCACCCACCTGACCCGTTATTAAGAGCCAACCCGCACCACATGACCAGCAAAAATATACGTTCAACCACCCGAACCCGATCCGACCCACAAACCGCCAACTTGAGCCTGTATAGCAATGGCGACATAAATGTCAATTTAATTGTTTCATTTATCTGTTAGCAATAGGCTACGCTAGTATAACACATGATTGCATAGCCTATAGGCAGCAGCGTGTCTATGCTACTACATAAACAAAGTTACGGTAGGCCTAGTCTCAGCCTCTTCTGTTCATTAGCACTACGTCACATAGACAACTCTGTGCTGAACGTCTGATACATATACCCCTGAAAGCTCGACACGGGACTCTCAAACTTTCGAGAAGTAATACCATCAATATCCATTGGCTGTTTGCTCACAAATGCTGTATGTCGCCGTAATTTCCGGTGCAACAACAGCGCAGTGCTTTATTTACTAATTTAAAGTTAAACATTTATTTTAATCAGTAACCGTAGCTTACAAATACAGATTTATATGTAGATATGTATTACTTGGTCGGAACGCTGCTTTGCCGCACTTTGACCCGACCCACCTGCACCTGCAATATTTTCTGATGAGCTAATGCGAACCCGTTACAGGTTGGCCTGCACATCACTACCAGCTACCCTTATCTTCACCAAACCACAACCTACAGGACATCAGTCCTCTGCTATTCCCTGGCATAGACTGACTTCTTCAGGAGACAAACGTGAGCTAGCAACCATGTACTGTATGGTGTTTAGCAATTGGTGTAGCAGGGGATTGTAATGGTCCTTTCCATATCATTGTGATTGTTGTTTTCCATCCTAATGACAGTATTGACAGTAAGCCAGTAGGAAATGCCAGGCATCCAATAGTTAATAATAATATAAAATGTGATGTGATATGGATGGCTCACTTGTAATGCTCGGCTGCCACTTCATATTCGCCCAGAAAGATGTAGGCGTTGCCCAAGTTGCAGTAAGCCCGTCTCTCTGCAGAACGATCCCCAAACTCCTTGGCTATCAGCAGGCGCTGAAGGAAATATAAGTTACAATCACTTTAGAGATATTGTATATTGATTGTAACTTACAATCAATATACAATATCTATAAAGTGATTGTCACTAGGAAATATCAAAATATATGCAAATTGCCTTTCTAGGGGGAAAAACTGACTTTCAAAAAGGGAGGAAAACTGTTTCTGGGTAAACACTATACCTGTTCATGGAAGGCCACGGCATCGCGGAAGTTTGCCAGCAAGTAATGGGTGTTGCCGAGGTTACCGTAGGTCCGGCCCTGAGCGGCGCGGTCTCCAAGTTCCTTCACTATGGCCAAGTTTGCCCTGGAAACCCCATGCCATTATAGATATAGTATTTGGTGGTCCACGTTCAATTCAGTGGCTCTATTGGCATACAGACCCAGTGACTTACTCATAGTAGTCAGCTGCCTTCCTAAGTGCCACCGTGACCTCCTCCGGGAAGTCTCCGGGCTCTGCTCCACTCCAGCAGATGCTTTTACCCTTGGCGTGGTACACATTCCCATAGTTATACAGCGCTCTGGCCTCGCCCATCTAGCACAAGACAGACAAGTCCATCAATCAACTCTCGGGTCCAGTGAGCCTCACACCAAAGTTCTAAAGCCCCGGACACACTGCAAACGTTCCGCTCGTCGCGATGAACATTGGTCACTTGTTTACATTACAGACTTTGATTGCCTAGGTATCCCTCTCGTATATTTTCCACACAAAATGTTTCAGTCAGTCTGTCAGTCGACGAAATCCTTAGTCGCCTCAATCGCGTTGCGTCGCCTGAAGTTGAGAATTGTATACCTCAGTACCCGCCCACTTTGCGTCTCCGACCGTTATTTCGCCTGTCGTTGCTTCGAGTCGCTGGATCTCATTGACATTCCATTGTCTCTCAGTGCAGTGTGTCGGGGGCTTTACAGTTCAGCTTGCTCACCTTGTCACAGATGCTTCTGGAAATATCCAAGTGCCTCTGACAGCAAACCATAGCCTCGTCAAACCGCCCCAGGACCTTCAAGGTGTTGCCAAGGTTACCACTGGCTTTGGCCTCTCCAAGCAGGTCCCTAATAGTCCTGCGCGAGACAGAAGGTGTGACCAGGTCAACAGACAGCACAGAGCCATGGTGGAGGGGGTATGTGAGTCAGCCTAACCTGGTCAGGGTCAGGTCATGGTGGTGGAACTCCAGTGCCTTGGGGTAGTCATGCAGGTGGAAGTAGGCGTTCCCCAGTTGACTGTAGATGGCGCTGAGCACCTGCAGCTCCTCCGTGCCCACCTGGATGGCAGCCTCAAAGAAGGACACGCCCGCACGGTAGTCGCCCACCTTACAGAGCCGTTCCCCCTCCAGGGCCAGCTCCATGCAGGATGCCTCCATCCTGCAGCGAGGGACAAGCACACTCTCAGACCCCGCTAATCTGAAGGCCACGGCGGTGGCTTGATGTCGACAATGACTCAACTCAACCGACAACTTCACAGATAATACGCTTACTGGGGAGCTCTGGAAGGAATGGGAATAACAATGTAAGACTGAAGCAGGATGACTCTTAGTGTGCGCCACCCCTCAACCAGTGCCAGACCCTCTATCTAAAGAAAACTTGGGAATGCTTTTGAGCTACTTCCTTCCACAGCTAGAGAACAATGGCTCAAAGTTTGTTTATTATGGTAGGCCCCCTTCCTTTCAGTGTAGAAAGCTAAATTAATATAGATTCAGCTTTAACAGGGTACATATGAGTTAGGCAATGCTTCTGATTATTTGTTGTGGCATTCTTGTTGTATAGGACAAGATAGGAGGGGTGTCTACAATGGCACACATGGATTATGTGATTAATAGCAGCTTAAGCAATACAAACGTGCACACTGTGCACGTCTACGAGTTACAGTATTTGGCTTTGAAAGCCACTTAGCGTTTCGGATATGCTGCAACTAGTTTGTTCATTTTGTTACATTCAAGACTTCCTTACTGTGCGTGACCACCCACTCCCTTGTCTGCAAGCTCTCAACTGACACACACACAAAACGCACTGGCTAGTCTATGAAATGCTTCTAACAATAGACCATTTACAACCTCAAAATAGTCATCATTCACCCAGTCTATCATTTTGTGTGCAAGGGCACATGTGATGTCTGAGTCCAGTAGCAATAAATGTTATGTCTTCTATTGGACTAGCCTTCTTTTACGTTTACTACAAAGTAACAACACCAGTAAGCCTACCTGCTGGTTTTCTGTCTCTTATAACAACAAAATGAGCACATGGCACATCGGACAGCCTTGTACATAGGCTTTCACTGGAGGACACTTTCAGACAGCAGCTACATTAACCTAATTTATGAGTAATCATAATCGTGTTCATTTGTAAAAGGTCCAAAAAAAGTACTCCTTTATTTTTAGCAGTAATCCATCAGCCATTTAACATCACAACAAGATTTTCGCACTAAACGTTGTCAAGCATGCAAATTGAAGCCAGTGATACCGCATTAACCCAAATGCCTGAATTGTGACGAACGGCTCGAATCAGCGTTTTCTTCAGCACTCTTATCTAGTATGACCTGGTCATCTGAGATTACTGGTCTAGAGTGGGGCAGTCCATAGATTACAGAGCTGGTCAATGTTAAGGAGCTTTATTAGACACAAGTGAGTGACCCAAGAGTAATATTATTGAGAGCAACTGTCTACTACTCGCGTCTAGTTTCCACAGGAACGGAAAATAATTATGCAAAGCAGGTGTTCCTCAGGTGGCAAAACAAAGCAAGCCAAGTGGCAATGAATGTTTTAGAGACTGGTTAAATATTGATGCTTGGGGGCTGTTGTTCGTCAGGCCACACCTGCTACCAGTGCTCCAGGACAAGCAAAGAGAGTCCGCGGGCGCTTATGTTATTCCTTCCCCTCCCTGAACAAATTCAGACAGGAAGAGCTAATAACAAGAAACACTCACTCAACACTAATTTGACCCAAAACGCAACAGATATAAAAAGAGTTATATTATAATTTAGCTAATTGTTGTAAAAAGGACAACTGTGAGGAAAAAGAAAAAAATAGGCTCTCCAAAATGTAGACTACCTTTGTTGAGAGATGAAAGATGCCTACCTGTAGCGGATATGAAAGGATTGCTCCTCAGCTTGCATACTAACCACTGAGCCACTTGCATCCATTGAAGTGCATAATATGAGGGACAATTCCAGTTTTGTTCCAGAACAAATTGTTGGTTCAAAAATCCAAAAAGAAACAAGCAAAAAATATACTGTATTGTACTTCTGTTGTAAGTGTCGCTAAAGATAGACACCCTTTTCCGGAAGGTTTGCGTTTGTTCCTTTGCTGAATGGAGACAGAAGTCTGTAACCCCATAAGCATGAGGCAGATCTGCAGAGTCTTGGCCGTCAGTCCGAAGGGGCTGCTTTCATTTACTGTGAGCATTGCATCACTGCCCCGCGATCTCTCCTCAGTGGCCCTCTGTGAAATGAACACAAGATGCTGTGTGTGAAGCCTCCGACTGGCTACCATGGCAACACCAGCCAAACAGCAGCGTGCATGAGCAGGGCAGGCAGGCAGTGAAAATATCGAACGGAATTAATGGACAATGTCAATCACACGCAAGCCGCCAACCCGAAGCAGTGACTAAGTTCATCCAGGCTCAATAATAAGGATTCTTTACAGATCAGTTAGCAAGCTACAAAACACTTCGGCATCAATGTAGCAGATCTGTATTCATCATGACAAAAGCAAATTGGCAAAGAGAAGTAACCAACTGTATTGATTCAAAATATTTAAAGCAGATAACATTATATAAATTATAGTGAAAAATGTTGACCACATGCAATGGGAATGATAAGCAAGCTTGCTGGATAAGATAGGGGGAAAGCACACCAAGGAAAAACCCTTATGAGCTTAGTCCAACCACACCTATTTAAGATCCCCAAGTTACCACACAGACAGACCGCAGATCATATTTGCCAATGAGTATCTTGATATTATGAGAACATTTTATTGATTTGCTCACTTGTCTCCTATGTTTTCCTGCTGCTAATTGTTATTAGTAATTAATAAAAATTAGCAGCTATTTAAAGTTCTGTTTTGCTGAAAAAATTCACAATAACAGCAGCATGGACTATCACAAGCGCAGTGTATCAGGTTTTAGGTATTAAGGTACAAACTATAACCAGTCTTTCTGTCACTTCATGTGTAATTTATGAAATACTAAACCTATTAGCACAAACATACTGTTACACTGTTTTAAAAGAGGAACTATAGTATGCTGTAAAAAAAAACAATATCTAGAAATAATATTAGGTAATGCAGCAGAGCTCAAACACAACAAACTACAACACAAATTCACTCTATAATGAAATGCATTGCTTGAATAGTATTACAGAGACCTGAATAGACGCTGTACGGGTGGAAATACAGTAGGCTATACAGTAACAATATTGCAGTCCATTTTAGTACACACCTAATTTATTTGAAAAGGGATAAAGATTATGAAAACAAAACCATCTTTGTGCCCAGCTTGTTATTCCTGCTGCTGACTGCATGCGAAATGCTATAATCATACAAAACAGTAAGGCTCTTACGCCTCACTAAGCAGAACATGTACACATAGTACAGTACATACATTTCTAATTCTCAAGTGTTTGCCAGTCACCATGCAGTCTTTTCCAGAATTGTGTGCCAAAGGGCGTATGAGAAAACTATCCACACAACATAGCATGTAAATGTGGCTAAATATTCAATTGGCATTGGCAAAGGAAACTAAAGGTTGTGTTTTAATGACAGCTCTGCCGAAGGTGAGCACAATAGTGCACAATCACAAATAGGATATGACCTCATCCTAAATAGTTGTGATCTGTTATTTGTCTATATGCCCTTCTTTCTCAAGCTCTGAGATATTTAGCAAACATGGAAACACCAACCAGAATTACGGTAGAAAACCAGAAAACCCCTCACCAAAACAAATTCGAGGAATAATACTGTTCTATGGGAGAACAGCATTGCAGTACTACGGTACTCACCGGAAATATTATGGTACAAAAAAGTCTGGAAGAAGAGCACATGAGTGAATTGCATAAATAGCCCATCTGAATAACAAGGTGAAACGGTGTTGCAATACTGTGTCGAGTAGAAATAATGTCAATCAAATAATGGTAACGTGACAGCTTTGATAATGATCCTTTCAATGGTACATTACCTGTACATTACTAATACAGCCAGTGAATTACAAAGCGAAATGTAGTGAGAGGTGTATTACCGCACCGTACAGTACGGTACCCGGTATTATCAAGAAGTTTATTTCTGTTGTCCAATTGATTATTTAAAACAGCTACGGTAGTTTTGTTATTCATGTGTCATACAGGTTTCACGGCCAAATTGTAACTTTACCCTAGCTAGCTAAATTAGCTACAGTTAGCCTACACGGTGACAACTAACTACCGTACTGTACAGTAACTAGATGCTAACATAACCGCTACTTAAATTAGCTTCTTGCTTACGTTACCGGTTGACGATCCAGTTTGAACAATGGTCTTCTTTTACGATGTTTGGAAGATAATTCGCTTACATTTTAAATGTCGTTGATCCAAAGTAGTCTTACGTTTACATACTACATTAAACTACAAATTTACTTAACTTAAAAAACTTTGTTTTACTTCAATGGGAATGATGAAGAAAAAAAAACTTGTATCTCAGCTGCAATGTTTTCAACCAAGTAGCCAATCAGAGCTATACATTCAAAGATAGTCACGCCTATGGAGTTGTTGGACCAATATATTTAAATGTAGAATGTGACGTATGGGTATACCGGTACTGTCATTCATTATTTGACTGTCAAAGCCAGCCCTACAACGGCAGGCAGTACCTTGGTAGTAAAGTGTATGCAGCAAGACTATGCTTTCATACATACTACCGTAAGTGCTGGCATTTTATGTAGAAAATACACAAAGCACATTGCGTAAATGTGCATTGGTTTACATTTGAGAATGGGAAACTATACTGATATAACTATATGCATAGTGCATTTGATTACGTTGTTGTCGAAAAAACGTCATACTTTACTACTAGGAGGAGGCTTCAACGGGGTTACCCAGCAACCAGACTACACCTGTGCATTGCCAATCCAACAGCAGACGTGCAACGCTGTTGTGTGCATTATTGATGAAGCCCCTGAGCCTCTCGTAACACTCAAGTGAAAGAGAGAGATCGTCTAAGATTATGACAGCAGCCAAGATACAAAAGACACCTTGCTATTTTAAGTGTAAAAACTTAGTGGTGGATATTTCATAACTCAGGTAAGTTACCACCATATTATATAGCCTACATATAACGTGTGTTAAACTTTCAAACTTTCTTTTGCATACAAAATGCACTCTATGTTCACTATTCAGTTTCTCAGCTGTGGTGGTCGATATGAGTATTGTACGTCTGTTCATGACGTTTTAGTTTTTTTACGAAACTTCAAAACAATGTACAATTATTACTATATTGTAGGCTAAATAATTATGTACAATATTAGTCATCACAGTTTTAACACCTGTTCATCCATCACACAGACAATTCACTTTGAGGAAATCTTCAAAGTCCTTTGCAGTCTTTTAGTTGTATGGTTCGCTTTTGGTTTCATTCTTGTCATAGTGTATTTTGGAAATAAATTGTACTGGAAAATAATTCCACTACTGTGTCACCACCTATTGAATAATTATCAGGCTAATAAATGTTCATCCAATTGTGGCTGTTTGCTTGACTGTGTATCTAAGATATGAGCAGGTGTTCTTGACTTATTACTTTACTGATTATTTGCTAAGGCCAGTAAAGGAAAGCAAGCGTCCATGGAGGGAGAACAAAAGCAACCAGATGACACCAGTCCAGTTCATTCGGCTGTGCTGTGGGAAAGGTCCACCCAGCAGAGCATCTTTGTGGACCTGAGTGAGGATGAAAGTCTCCACCTCAGTGATCTGGAGAGTTCATTCGTTTTGCATCTCTCCCATGCAGAATCCACCACGTTCGAGGCCAGTGTTCATCTCACTGGTACGTTCAGTAGTACAGTCATCGCCTGCTGTGTTTGCCTGCTGTTTGTTTCATATGGTTTCAGTGCTCTGTCATTTGCAGGGAGTGCCGAGTTGTCGGCCTTTGACGACTCCTCGTCAGAGTGCATTAGTATCAGCGGGCAGGAGAGGATAGTGGAGGGCAAGACCAGAAGCAGTCTGAGCCGTGTGCCTAAGGCCAGACCCAGCTCCATTCAGATTGAGCTGCCATCAAACCAGTGCTTGGACTCGGGGCAAAACACCAGCGATGAAGAACAAGACGACCTGCCTTATGATGGTGACATGGGTAGTCCCTACTTTAACTGCACAGCCAACACCGAGAAGAGCTTGAGCTTTGATCAAGGAGAAACTCCTCAAACAAGCCCCGGTGTTCCCAACCTGCCTGGAGTGACGATAGAGAGTCGCACTGATCGTTTCTCACCTATAGAGAGTAGCAATATGGAGCCAGAATTAAAGCCTCAAGAGTATGACATGCACGAGAGCGATAGAGCTGCTTCCAAGCCAGCTGATCTTACTCCACTGTGCTGTAGTCCAGTCAATGGACCCACCCATCCAGAAATTGCCCAGGTGTTGTTGCAGCATTTCTCCCAGGAAGAGCTGCTGTGCTCAGGCCGGCTGATCGAAGCCGAGACCCTGCCAGAAGTGTCTCTCCTGGAGAGCGTGGATGAAACTGTACTTAGCAGAGCTCTGAGACACAACGTGAATCATGGGGGAATTGAAGGGAGCTTCATCGGTGCTAGGGACAATAATCAGAATTTATGCGAAAGCCATGGTGCCAGTCCTACTCCTTCAGAAATACCACCAGAAAGTGAGGAACAGCAAGTCAAAAGCAGTAACGTAGCCTCCTCTGCTTCTGATAGCAACACTATTAATTCTGTCCCTAAACGGGACAATGGAGATAGCAATGATTCACATCTGTCTAGCAGAGAAGACACCAAAGGTGAAGATTTGGCTGAAAACATGTCTCTGGTACGTGCAAGGTCATTCAGCGATATGAAGTACGGCCAAGGCAAAGTTCATTACCCTCTCCCTGATTTTACCAAGGTTGCTTCTAAGGTAAAAATCCCCAAAGCCCCCAGTGGTGCGGTCAGGCCCGTTGCCCAGGCCCCTAGAACTATTCACAGAGCCCAGTCCTCTCCAGGGATCTTGGATGTGATCAGCAGGGTACTTGAAGATACGCTCCCGCCACCAGAGAAGCCATATGTCTTTGAAGACCAGGATGAGCAGCCCACTGCTCCAGCTCTGGTGCATCACCTACAGGTAATCCTACGAGATTGTATTATTATTGTGACTTGGTAACACATCGCATTGCCTCTTATTACCACATATTACCACTTTGCTTACAAATTTACTTACTAATAAAATAAACTTTTATTTCACAGATGATTCTCAAACATTCAATCACATTTGTTTTATTCTTCCTCCCCCTTCTAGGCTGAATATGATAAATTGCTTACAAAATATGCAAAGGCAGAAAACCGTATTGATCAAATGAGGCTTGGAAACCAAGTAAGTATTTTGAGATTGTCTGGTCTTACAGAATACTGTACCACTTAAACAAACTGGAGGATTTAAAATGAGACCCTGTTTATTAGCCAGTGTAACAAAATTCATGAAGCTCTGTTTACAGTCTCAGGTCTCCCCTGACCTTCTGCTGGAGTTTGACCGTTGTGATGGTAAAGATGGACCAGGGGAGGGGGGCCCTGTTTCTCCACCAACAGGTAGAGCTCACCCTGATAATATGACAGTGACCAGCTCAGTTTCACCAACAACAACTTACTCAACATAGTGCAGCTGGTTTCCTTAGTGACACATGGGATTGAATGACACATTGTTTTAAAGGTGACCAAATATCTAATAAGGTTTTGGCAGATCCATGGAAATAACAGAGTTATGCCAACGGAAGTTCAACATTTTCGACAGTCACATGGAGAGGCTAAACTTATGGCAAAAAAGTTCCAGGAAGTGCTTGGTGGGCAATTTGAATATGAATA
>JAODUE010034023.1:0-44471 GCA_027564755.1 Amblyopsis hoosieri
GTTCCCCCCCCGGGCCCTCATCACCCCCCCCCCCCCCCCCCCCCCCCCACCCACCCACCCTTCCCCCTTCCCCCTTCCCCCAAGTTAACACTGGATGGGGAAAACAGGTGTGTGCACGAGAGAATGCATCCGTGGCGTGTACACAGTAAAACTCACCGTGTGCGACTGAGAAACATGGCTTGATAATAGGCTGCTAGTGGTTAGTTTGTACTGGCACAGAGAGTTGGTCTAAATACCCTTATTGTCCATTAAATGGAACCATGGACATGCTATGACATGGGATGTTGAATGCTGTGTCTCTATTCACTACTTACAAAGTCCTGTTTAGTCCATATTGTTTCTTTAGTGGGTGGGTCATGAGGTAAAGACCTGCCATTTAAAACGGACATGGGAGGGTGTCGAATTAAGATATTTTTGCTTTAATAAGCATCCTTGCCTGTGACTGACATGACCAGATGGTCATAAAATATTAAATTTGGCATCTTGCATAATTATGAACAAAATAAAGATAAGATTTTCCAGCAGTTACTCCTCCGAGGGCACCTACATTTTGAAACACTGCTGAAATGTTTTACTGCAGGCTTTGAGTTACCTAGAGCTAGCCATCTTGACCTGCCTTCAAAAATGTTATATACAAAGGGTCTCAGTATATATGGCATCAGTGTTTCCTGTATCTGCAGCCTCATCATGTATCTTATTGTTTTTTGGAATGATTTTGATTTCCGAAGACTGCAATAACTTCCGTAATAACTATGCATTCTTCTTGTAACCACTTAAACAAATTATTACTTGGCTGTGGTCATTGAATCTGTCTCAAATTAAATGTTCCTTCTCTATGTGAACACATGATAATAACTCTCTTAATTTAATGTTGTGTGTGTTACATTGTGCGTATCAAGTGTGAACAGTAGCCTGCCATAAGCCATCTAGTTTTAGCTGTCAAACAAAAGATCTAATTTATTAAACAATAGCCTAGCTCAGAGAACAGAAGACCAGGCCAGACATACCAGGCCTGTATGTCTCGGCAACACCGAATACAGGACAAAGCCAGTTTTTCTAATTACCTTTTCACCCTGAACATGCAGCATGGTTACTAGTATAAGGCCATCTGTGCGGAGCTGTAGAAGCCTTGTAAAATTTCCCCTTATACTATAAGGTGAAACGTGGTACTTCTACACTGCCCTGGCTATTAATCAATGACGCCTCTTGCTTTTAAAAATCATGGACAGTATTAAAATATATGCACACATTAAAAATATATAATAAACTTTAATACATTTGACATTTTTGTTGATTGTCCCACCCCCGTTTTTTGAAAATTGCTGTTTTAGCCTTTATTATATTTCAGTGACATTTAAGTGACAAATTGTGTGTACCTACCTATAGTGAGAGAATATATGGATTCATCTTAATATGGATTTGACTATATTCATCTTCTCACTACGGTGTGTGTGTATATCAATTAACCGTACTAGCTAGCTAGCATGCATTATCAGTGGGGCATTCAGTGGCATCACAGCCAAAGTGGTAATGCTTCTGAAATGCAGCTCCTCACTGATTTAAATGACGAACACTCCGCTTACATTCTCTCGTTTTGCTACATGCAGGGTGAATACGTGGACATGTCTTCCTAAGGGACTAATCTCACAGAGCACGTACAACACAGCAAGGTTCGGAGCCAGGTCAAACTGTTCAGCTTGCCTAATCTATGTCTGGCGTGTGCGTTCATCATCCATGTCGGATGCAGACCGTAAACTCATCTAGTGGCCTCAGTGTGAGTCGCCTCCCACATCAGATTGACTAGGATCAGCAGACCGCACTCGTTCCACGGCCTTATGTGAAAGCGATATGACCATGATGGGAAATGGACAAAGGCTTGTGTGCTCTCAACAGCCCACTCCGTTCTGTCACTCTGGTTACACCTAGTGTGGAGTTGGAACGAGTGTCTGGCACGTAGCCTGTGTTTTCTGAAAACTGTGGACTGTGCAAGCAGGGTTAATGGGGTGTTTTGGACGTGTGCAGAGCATATTTATAATCTGCACCCTAGTTTACATTCATACAATGCCCTTGGCTGCCAACTGTTTACCGAGAGTGCCCCGCAACGAAGAGACATAAGTGAGATTGCAACCAATTATTTGTTTTCTATTTAAAATTGATTGGCTGCAGGTACTTAAATTTAGGTCTAAATCTAGTGATACTTGGTCCTTACTACAATGTGGATGGAGAGCGAGACACAAGAGATTTGCAAAAGGCAGCAATGGAAAAGTGCTTGTGACGGGGCAAGGGCATAATAAACGACATGGTTGTTTGTTTTTTTCCTTTGCGGCTCTCGCTGCCTCTCGGGATTGCTCCTGACTTAGTCATGACACGTGCTGCTGATGGGTCACAGCTGGGTGGTTCTGAAACAAACGTGGAGGGGGAAGAGGGCTATCCAGTGATGTTTGGAAGGAAGTGGGGAGACTTGTCTTTGTTTTCAGCGCACAGCCATGACAACAGCCATGAACCGAATTTGTGGCTTGGTCCTTGTTTCAGCTCTCAGGGAATAGGCATCAGGTTGCTGTTTACGTACTGCAGAGAAATATGCCAGTTCCTCAGAAGTCATCGCAGGCACCGTGGAAAACCTCGGAGCAGACTAAACCAGGAGATGAATCAAAAGGCTTGCGCACACGGCACAGGCTCACCTGCACTCCTCCCCTAATGAAGTCCAGTCTGACCATTGTGAGGTTAAATACCCTGGTGCAACAGTGTGCCTTTAAAAGCAAACATGGATATGATGAACTTAACAAAGGAAACATTGTCTGACGTGTCCACGGTGAGACTGAGAGAGAGGGAGAAATGGATATCTTCATCAGCATTCTGTGTTGGTCTGTGGTCTCTCTTATGTTCCCATGGATCTCTCAAGTCTTTCTAACGTAGACTAAAACAAAACAGCCGTGTCTTGCAGCATCAGTGTTCTTTATAAAGTAGCACTTGAATAAACGATAAACTATATGTTTTATTATGTTTAGTCATTTGCGACTCATGGAAAAACGTCAAGCGTTTGTTGAACCAATTTAAATGTATTCTATGAAGCAATAGATTTTTAGTGTTTAGTTTGGGTTGGGGGGGGTTATTGCTTAGCGCACTGTTTATTTCAGATGATTATTTACTACTTGTGCGTAAACCCGCCTGTGCGTGACAATCCTCCCCCGGGTGTAAACATTGTGTCTTAGTACAAAGGAAATTGGGGGTAATTGTGTCTCTCTGCCCCATGTTGATCAGTTACCACAGAGCTCAGCTGTGTGTCCTTCCCAGCCATCACACCTTAAATGCCGGACAGGCCCATGAGTCCTCTGCTTCATAAAAACACTGTTGAGCCTGGCCTGCTTGAGGAAACGACTTTTTTGTGGTTTTTGCAGAGCAGCCTTTTTATATTATGCGTTTAACTACTGTCATAAAAAAAAAAAACCTGCCTCGCCTAGTCCAAGCTTGTCTCTGTAGTCTCAGCTGCTGTCGCAGAGGTTTTGGTTTTTTAAAACATCCAGTGTGAAATTAGGCTATAAAGTCAAGGAAATAAAATAAATAAAGCCCTAACAGCTTTTGGATAGGCTGCGGATCGGCACCCTGCTGCCTTGGCACGCATGGTTAAAGTGGTCCTTTTTATTGTTGTAGGCTGTGTGTGAAATAACAGTGCAATTGTATGTGTTAACGAACAGGCCCTTTAGTCATCATAGAAGTGTCAGGCACCTGGACGGATGCGTGGATGACGGTGCTTTTAGCTTGGATTGTGAGGTTCCTCTGCCCATCGCAAGCATGTCTAGGTGGTCCAGCGTTCAAAGACAAGTTTAGGTTGTTGATGTTGTTGTGGTCTCTCTCAGCTCTGTAGACAGAGGACAGTTTGTCTATCCACCGGTCTACAAACTGACTAGGTGGTCAGCTGGCGGTCTGTGCTATATGTGGCGCGCACACACACACCTTCCCATTCATTTATGAACATCTTGTTTTCTGGGAGCAGGATTAAAAAAAAATCATGGTTGGAATAATGATTGACAGGCCTACAGAGGGCATACAGGAACAAAAATGACAAATGGTGTAAAGCAAACAAGGCTTTCTCTCCAGCGACACAGGCCCTCTTAGGGCTAACACTCAATCTGCCTACTGGAACCCCTTGTTCTACAGTACAGTTTGGACCTCAGACACCATACAGTAACACTGCTGTCCTTACTAGGCCAGCTCAGAGCCAGAAGCATCACCTATCTCGGATGTCTACTTTACACATCTGTATTTGATACGGCGCTTCTTTTAAAACCATCTGCTTGACTAACTTGATCCACAGGAATGCACACTCACGTTTCATTTAATTTTGTGCATGGGACTGTCTTGCTGGTCTGGGCTCAGGAGCCGACAGCTTCCAGACAGCGGGTCTCGGAGGGGGTATAGTGTGGAGGAGGAAGAGCCTAGTTCAGATGTTCACATTGCAGGCTGCTTCTGACGGGGGGGCAGCGCAGTTGCTCTTCCAAGAGGCAATTGCACAACAGTTTTCCTACAGTTGCGTCAGTGTCCCTGGCCTTCCAGGAGGCCTTCATAGGGCCAATGTGGGTTCTGGGGCTCTCCCTGCAACATCAGTTGCTCTCTGTCTCTGGGAAGGCAGCTGAGCCTGTCTTGAACCCCAGCAGCTCTAATGGGTACCCTTGGGATTATTGGGATGTTACGCATTCCACCATTAAAATAGATTCTCTGACCGTGAGAAATCCCCCATGTGTTCCTACGGTTAATTCTACTACTTTTCTACTTTGTACTACTTGGTACAATGTTGACAGACCATTTAGTTTGTGTTCTGAAATCTTTCTGCATTGATTTTAGCATTCAGACATTTTTTGTTTATTTGAAGCAATTGCTGCTGTTTTTACTGTATAATGTTAATGAGGGTGGAGAGCAGAGTTAACCTGACATGCCAGAGGAATTCCATCTGGGGAGCCGTACATTGAAACTGTTTGTGAATGGTAGGTACCAGTACTTAAAAAAAAGACCTTTTTAGATGAACCATCTGGTCGTTTTCGCACACATCGGCACACCTAAATCACGCCCGTACATCTATGAACACGACAATGATTGATTGGAAAGGTCAGTTGCTACTCGAACACGTTCAAAAATGATTCCTAGGCTTTCCAGACTGATTCTCACGGCTAAATGAAACTGAAGCTTGCAAGATCAGGATGGTCTCACGAGGAGCCTCGAGCAGAGAGGTTCCCCTACAAGAAATCTAAGATTAGTGGGCATGTTTGTTCAACCTTGGGTCAGGAACATGTTGACCACTTGAGTGTCCTTTGATGTCGCTGATGGTTGCAAGTGGTTTCCTACCTAGGCATAGTAGACACGACCAACTACTAGTATAAGTGCCTCAGTTTCCGGAACATTGTTGACATGAGGAATGATGAAGAAAAAACTGATTTGCACGATGTGGGTCATTCCTTTTTATTTGATTTATGATCAGGTCAAGTTTATTTATATAGCACTTAATCACACTGCCATCTGAAATGGCTTCACAGGCCCACATTTCAATCCAGCATTGAAAAAACTCAATGTTCAATTATATGTGAATTCTGATCAGTTTCCTTAGTTACATAACTTTTAAATTAGCATGATCAGTTTTGTTGTTCTTCATGAAATGACTTACTTTCTGATAAAGTATGGAATAATGACTGGCTAGCCTCACATTGAGCCAAAAAGTAATCCACTGCTATGCAGCACTTGTTTTTGTTGCCATTATTCAATTGCTTCTGTCTGTATCCTTTTTCCAGCTTTTCTAACACGCATGGTCTTCTTGTGTATCCCTCCGGCTATCCATTATGCCCCCTTCATTTGCCTCTAAATGCAGGCTGTGCACACTGTTAAAGTACATTTTGTACAATGCTGACATGTTGGAAAAGTCTCTGCGGAATGTAGTTATAAATCTCTGACCATTTGTTTGTGTCCAGGAGCTGTCAAGCTGTGGCTGGAACAAGAAGGAGAAGCACAGCTCTGCCCCCAACGCTGTGGCCTTCACATGCAGGTTCAACCAGGTGACACACGTGCACACACACGTGCACTAGGGCTGCTTGATTATGGACAAAAATCATAATCAATATTACTTTGGTTAATATTGAAATTCTTATTATTTAACACGATTGATAGTAGCCTATGCCAGGTGTTCCCAAACATTTTAGCTCGCGACCCACATAATAAAAGTGCCAGAGACACGTGACCCCCGCTATCCTCCGAGGTAGAAGCATAACAGCCATATTATTATGTGATAGTATTTAAATATAGGCTAGAAGCAGTATACATGAAAGTTATGTATAAAAATAAAAGATGTACTACTAATAATAATTATGGCTAGAATTTGGGATTTCTTCTAATGTAAAGTGCGTTACAAATAAAATGTAGTATTATTATATTATTATTATTAAAATATGCTATTTCTAATCATTTAAAAGTGTGAAAATAATCTCGTCATGACAAACAGACCCGTACCCGAAAAGTACAGTGGATATAAAAAAAATTTACAGACCCATACATTTTCGGGTCCCAAAGACCCATTCAGTAGGCTACCGAAACCTAAAAATTGTGTTGCAACAGACGACGACGCCATGTCGCCATCAATAGTCAAGGAATAGTGCCAAAAAGTCAACACCAAGCATCTATACTCAAAACGAAACAATGTGGAATCATTGCACACTTTATTTATGGTAAATGGTCTACTTTTATATAGCGCTTTTATCCAAAGCGCTTTACAGTATTTTGCCTCACATTCACCCATTCACACACACATTCATACACCGATGGTGATTGCTGCCATGCAAGGTGCGACCAACCACCGGGAGCAGTTGGGGGGGTAGGGGTTTAGACATTCTGATCATTTTGAACCCAAGACCTTCCGGCTGGGAGCCAAACACCCAGACCACTCGACCATCCTGTGGGCAGCAGAGTGTTATTTGGCTGAGAAGCTGGTGCTTAGTGTGACATCTAGTCAGAACTAATGTAATTAAAGGCCAGAAAAAAATTCCCAGATTATACCACTCAAGGGGAAAAATTACAATAAAACCGCTCCTCAAAAACCGAGGTATGAACCGAAACGTGGATTGGGTGAACCGTTGCACCCCTAGTAGCTACTGATTGTGTCTAGGAAGACTGAGCTTGTGACTTATTAGCTGCTCTCTCATTTGCCGCTTCTGCACAAAGAAGCGCTTCAAGTCAACCCCGAATCAACTTGCGGGAGCGGAGTTAGTGGCCGACATCTGAACCTTCTCCACTGTCCCCTGCTCCATTGCCAGTCTGAAAGCATTGAATAACATCACACCCGTGACCCGACCTCCACTAAGCAGCGTTAACAGCGTTTCAAGTGCAGGCAGGGAGAGACAGACAGTGATTAAGAAAAAGTACAACTTTCACAAAAATTATACATTTAAAATAATAGGTTTAACCGACTAGTATTTTTGGTTCCGACTAGCTTTTTTGGTGCCGACTAGCTAAGGTAGCAACGCCAAATAACCGCACACATACAGTACTGTTATCGGTCAGAATATATTTTTTAATTGAGCTGCCCTATGTAAAATGTACAATGTAAAAGAAATAGTTTAGTAAAATTTTATTTTAATTGCACAGCCCTAACGTATGTGTACGTACACAGACACACACACAGCCCAGTCAAGATACTCGCACTGTGACCTCATCGTCCTTAAACTTAAATGTTATGTTAAAGGAAAAATGTAGTGTAAATTTATGGATCTCCATTTTAAGCAACACAGACATAATTTATGCAGTTTCCACAGACTATCCTCCTTCGTCTCTCCAACCACCAAGTACCAAATCATCCCCCTACCTTCCATGAGATGTGTGTTTTGAATCCCTGGTTGTTATGGCAGCACATTCAAGCCTTCCGTTGAGAACATGGGCAGTGGGCAGAGCTGAAAGAGCCCCTAATAACATCCACCACCAAATATATGAATACAAATAATAACCACAATACACTCCAGAGAACCTGATTCATTCACACTATACTCACATGGCCCTGACTGTGAGTATAGGCTACTGTACATGGAGGTATTGTTTATCTTTTAGCGCCACTGTATCACAAATACTTTCCCCATGGCCCATGAAATCTAGCCTGGTGTAATCTAATCTGGCCACGCTCCATTGGGAGGTCTTCGCAGTCGTTTCCTCCTGCTTTGCATAGACCTCTGGTTTATTTAGAAATGATTGGACAGCGCTGAACCAATCGGCGTTGCTACAATTATTTTGATTGCCTCATCTAGCTCTACCAGCATTTGGAAACACGCTTGACTTCAATGTCATCTCCCTAACCCACGCTCATTGGGCTGCCAGCAGGGTGGCTGTGCGAACGCTAATGCGAACAGGGTTTCCAGGGAGCCAGGCTACATAAAATCACCAACGGGTGATGTAAGGGGCAGTTATATACTTTAATCCTCTTCCACTTTCTACGCATATCCCCTTTAAGACCCGCTTTAAAGACCCATGGTATAAATCTGATCTGATTCAAATAGAATGTGTTGCTGTGGAAACTTCCCCATGTATAGCCGATCCCAAACGACGATTCAAGACACTAGCTACACACATTCAGCCATCATGAGCCAAGGAAAATGATCCATTTGAATAATGGGAGTTGGAGAGTATGGAGTTAGGTCCCAGCCAGCCCCTCAGACGGAGCCCAAGCCATATTCCTCTTCCTTCACTGCATGTTTTGCTGGCACCGCACGTGCTGTACACCATCGGAGCAGATGAGAACTGGCAAGATTGTTTTTAGTAGGCGTCAAGAAGAAAGTGGCCGTCAACTTATTCACACATTATGATAAACCCATAGAAATGATTCTCATCAGATTGTTGTAAAGACACGTCAACGTGTAGGAGACGTCAGGGGAAAAGTAGTGTTGACAGAGAAAAGTAGGACTTTGTGTGCAATAAAATAATGAATGGGCTAGTGGGATAGGAGGGTGTTTAAATTAAGATGCATTGGCCAATTTGTTTAACAAGGTTGGAACAGACGAAGACTGATTAAAATAATCCGTAACTGTTGTATAGAAATAACCATTATAAAGGAATAGGGATCTTCATCCAGATTATGATGTCGTTTAACCCCTTCTGATGTCATTCAGCATATATACAGGTGATGTTTCATGTTTAGAGGATAATTTATCCTCTCCATTTTTCATTATTTTACCCCCCCACCCCCACCCCCACCATGTCTGCTCTTTCCTCTGCATCTAGCCAGCAAATATACTTCTCGGCTTGTCCCTGTATTTATCATTATTGTTGAGGGGAGACTGTGCAGGCTGTCACTAAAGCTCTTTATACCCTCATAAAAGGCCGCTTTAAAGACAAACTACATCTGTTGGTGGAGCCCTGGTTTTGCTTGTGGATTTGTACTACATGGAGCATTTGCAGATGAATGGCCCCCTCATCAAAGTGCTGTCTTGACCCCATACACGGGGACTTTATTGGCCTCTATTGGTATGGTAACATACACGCACGTCAGGCCAAGACTGACCATGATGCTCTGGGATTCCCCCCACCGGTACAATTCATTTGAATTATCCATGACCACAGCTTCTTCCACATAGGTCACAGCTGTAACATTCTACCTCTGGGAGGGAATTCATGTGACTCAGTAGCATGTTTTACTCCCTGGGTTGGACAGCAGAGCATTTTCATACTTGTTGGAAATGGATAGGCCCCTTGTAATTTGGAGGAACATAATGTTTTACCATCCATCTCATGTTTACCTTTTGTGCGTACAGTATTTCACTTCATAGGTTGCAACTCAACTGGAACGTAATTCATCAATCCATTCTTGTTGGTTTTCCTCATTAAGTAAGTCAAAGAACTGCTTTTGCATTTTATATTATTTTCATCTGCAGAGGAATGTACTAAAGATTCATAAGAATCTGCTTCTATTGCTTCTATTGGAGGAGTTTTGATGTTTAGTGGGGCATGGGGTTATGGGGTCCTCCCCCATACATTATTGAGTGTCAAACACTTAATTAACTGCATTCTGGTGAATTTCAAAGCATCAGTTTGTGCCTTTCCATTTATCCATTTATGATAACGGTATCTTTATATAGGCTAAAGGAAAACAAAATATAACCTAATAGAATGCAGTAGGCCTAAAGGCTCCTGTAGATCAACTTCTCAATTAATATTGTCCCAACAGTCAAAACACATATGTATGATAAGTTACCCTTCTGTCCTCATCACATTTTTAGTTTGGAGCAGTAACCTCTAAATATGGCACTGCAGGCACTATTCATGTCAATGATACATTAATACATTTACAATAATTTATAAACCACTGCACTTTTAATCGCTCATAGCCTGTGTTTCAGTAAGATTTCAATTCACGTTAAAAACGTAATGCACATTCAAAGCATTGAGCCCCTCCATGTCTTATCGTTGGCTATTTTATTGACGTTTATTGAAGTTACCGGGCTATGTGATTCACCAAGCTAATGTTAGCCTTCCTAATAGCATAACATCGAAACTATTGACTGGAAGGATGATTTGAGTACCAACAGAGTAGCCCAGTACTAGTCTACAAGTGCAGACAAGAATTAACCTAAACGCTGAACCACAAGCGGAACAATAAACGGGCACAGAGAAGAGATTTGTTACAGTTGTTGTAACGTTGCGCTGTAAAAGAAGATTTACACATAAACCCACAACACAAATAACCCACACACTCAACAGGTGAAGTGAAAGAGTTATTAGCTTACTGAATGCAAGTCCGGTGGGTAGCTGGGGTGTGTTCTATTTATTGGTGGCACCACTGTTTAGGCGAGGTAGAACAGGCATGAGAGATCACCACCTCTTTGGGCAACACCTGACTATTTAATTAAATGTACCTTTTTTCCTAGTTCTCCGGCAATATTGCTGTCTTCTACTCTGTTTGTTACTGCCTGGGAAAATGCTGTAGGTTACTTGCGCATACTGGGCTGTGCAACGCATTGTCGCGACTCTTCACGATATTTCATACAATTCTGAAGGAGTGGCGCTTGTGATATAGCTGTGGCGGGCCGCCATAAATGAATGTACATAGCGGAAACACTGGGGTTGGTTTATCACTCCACCTCTTGTGTTTTGCCTTCTTGTGTTAAAATAGAAACATGACGCTGTTTCTAGGAAAATCGGTCAAAACAAGCCACATAATGGGATTTGCTCACTAGAATGCGACCTACGCACAGACATCAATCAGTCAAATACACGGGTAGGCGTTTAAGAAAAGAAGGAATGAGCGGAATAGGTGTGGGTCCACGTCATTGGAGAATGTTGGGTCTGTCTGAACCGTTCTTATCAGGAACACTATGTGCAGACAGCTGTGGGCTTTGAAACCCCATGAAGACCTTGAGTTCAATGCACTCTTTCCTCATTTTCTTCTGCTTGTCTCCATCTCTCCCGAAGGCCCAAACACCACTGTATATAATCATCATTTTGGCTCACTTAGCCGCCTTAGCCCCAAGCGGCACCATTCATATGTCGCTTTTGGACTTGCCAAGCGCTTGAACACACACACGCACACTTGCATCGGTTTTTGTATTAGCGCTGAGTGTGTGTGTGTGTATGTGTGTGTGTTGCTAATAACTTAAGATCAGTTAAATTTTTCTATGAAGCTCTTGGGAACTGCCCTTCCTTCACTTTAGACATATTTTTGACTCATCTGTTCTAAATAGATACAGAGATCCTGTTAGCAATCTGCCCTGTGTGTTCCTGATCCGGTAAATACTTTGTTCAGCCCAGAGCACTCCGTCGGCAGGCCTTGGCTCTTGTGCGTCCAAGGCTGTGGAGGTTAAACAGGCCAGAGCTCTGCCTCATTCATACCTTAAGTCCTCTCTGCGCATTGACCAAACGCCACGCGCGCACACAGGACAAAACATTCCCATGTATGATTGCCACAATATTTTCTAGGTGCCTCTGTGTCTGTTTGGCGGTTCGTGTCAAGGGTTGTTTGGTAAATGTGTTTATGTATGTGTGTTTTGTAGACCAGTTTCTGGGTGGTGCGGGAGATTCTCCACGCGCAGACGTTGAAGATCAGGGCTGAGGTGCTGGGCCACTACATACGCACTGCCAAGGTAAACAACATACTTGTGCATGGCTGCAAAATAGTTCTAGTTGTTTTTTTCCCCTGTATTAAATGTAACCTGGCTGTTTTATTCCTAAATAGAAACTGTGTGAATTGAACAACCTGCATGCAGTCATGGCTGTGGTATCAGGATTACAAAGTGCTCCTATCTTCAGACTTTCCAAGACATGGGCGGTGAGTGCGTTTGACTCCAAGCAAAATTGCTTCTGATTTATAGAGGTCCTATATCAAACTTGATAGGTTCATACAGAAGACATGCCATTAAATGTGTAGTCAGGGATCCTGGAGAAAGAAGGTTGATATTTGAAGTTGATCAAAACAAAAACACCTCTCCCTTCAATGCCATAGGGTGCTTCCTCAGAAGCTCTGTCTCCCTTATGGATACACACTTTATTTGTGTTCGTGTTTACATCGCAGGCTCCATAGGGAGGGTAGCAGAGGAGGAGGGGGTGAGTTTTGGGGTTGTTTTTGTTGTTGAAAAATCTTGTTCTTTGTTTTTATTTTTTTGTTTTTATTTTGTATTTTGCTGTCTCTCGTTGCAACTCTCAAATCCTACCTACAACAGCTTGTGTCACTTCAAAAAAGGGGATTTTCTTTAAGAAGAGTGAACGCATCACTCCACAGTTATTATTGTTGCAACTATATGCTTAAAAGTGGTTGACATTTTGTCTGTGCCACATCCAAGATCTGGAAACTACCCCACCAGCATTTTATTTGAGCTTTTTGTCCTATGCTTTTTGTAATTATGACAATGGTGTGCCATATTGAAGCACGATAAAGAACTCCAGAACCCAGACCCGTAAAGGCCGGGCAATCTGTATTTCAGCATATGATTCAGAGCTTACATAATGATGCCCTGATGTAATGGAGGAAATTTCATATGCTGAGGTCAGTGAAACCACAGTAGCTCCTTCACCCAGTGAGCTCTACAATAAATACCATTGTTGGCCAGGACACACCACACCTGCCGCTCAGGAGACTGAAGAACAGATGCACACTTAAACAACACACTGTTGCAGGCACATTTGATCTCTTTAGGTTTAACAAGAATGTTTTGTTTTTTTATTATTATTGTTAAAAAGGCCTAAATAAAAGTACACATTTTATTAGATCAGCGGGAGCACATAGATAGTTAAACTGTAAACGGACCTTTTACATATAGCTATGTTGCCTAGGAGGAACCTCTCAGAGTACACTGTAGTCCTAATAGGCTTCACATCTGCACCTCTCACACATGGACAGACAATCCTAGCACACAAATGTAATATTCTTCTAGGAAAACTGCATACTTCTCTGCTTACATAAGCTCTAGCCTGGCCTATAGTCTCTAGTAGCGTGACAATCTGTCTGCAATTCTTTGCTCAATTTTCTTTCATTGTCTGCTGCAAAGTCCAGCTTTCTCTTGTGCCATTGTGCCTGTCGCACTTTGATTTCACTACTCGGGTAATGTGGTGTCTCTTTGTGTGGATGTGGCTGATAGGACACCTCTTTTCCACTGTACATACGCTAGTCGTAAAGTGTTGTTGTCACGCTATAACATCAAAAACTGACTAGTAAAATCTTTGTCTCTTTCCCATATTGTTTCTTATGCACCAGTTGCTGAGTCGGAAGGACAAAGCTTCATTTGAGCGTCTGGAATACCTGATGTCCAAAGAAGAAAACTATAAACGGCTGAGAGACTACATTAGCAGCCAGAGCATGGTCCCCTGCATACCTTACTTTGGTAACTACGCACGCACGCACACTGTTATCTGTATAGGATCTGAGGTCAAACTATTCAAACACAGCAAATCTTTGCAAACTAAATTACAGTCACATGAGTTCCAGTCACTTACAAATGGAAATGGAAATGAAACATCTAAAATTGGGTGATGTGTTCTTCAGAACTTAAATGGTCAAACCTTCATAGTTTTAGGCTTGGATGTGTTTCAGCATGTTTCTGAAACAGCCTTAACATTTGAACAAACACACAAAACTGTCACACTCTGTGATATTTACACGTTGGTTGAACGTTATGTGATCAAGAAGCCATGGAAATATTCCAAGTTAGATGAGTGATCTCATTGCATATGTACAGTATGTTTGCATTTCACCAGAAATATTCTATACAGCTTTGCTGCCTTTGTTCTGACCCTCTGGCTTGCATCACTGCTACTGGTCTATAATTCAGTTTCAAAACCATTTGAACTGACACAAAGTACCAAAAAACACACACCTACCTACCTACAAACTCCTCACAAGCGTTTTCCTTTGTAGAACTATCCCTAACACAACATTTAAATCATCTAGCTATACATTCCCTGCCTACCTCACACAGACGTCCCTTGACATGCCTCACTAGCTCGACACACGAGAGAAATGTTGTGAAATGGCACCAGTCTGGCTACATATCCTCATAATCTCGGTTGTAGAATCCCCACCACATGGAGGAATGTGTGTATGAGTGAGAAAGTGAGGGAGAGAGCGAGATAGTCTGTTTTGTAACCATGTTTGTTTCTTGCATGTGACTAGGTTGCAGTCTGTGCTAGTGGCTGGCAGAAATTAAAACTAATTTTAGTGTCGGACATTCCCTTCCCATGTATTGACTCCAAACCCCCATGGTAAAAGCTGGACAAATGAATGATGAGGAGGCCCAGTTGTCATGGGGATTAATGTGAAAGTGTATTTGAGTGCAGACTGACTGACTTCCCTGAAACTGATCTATGATACTAACAAGTGGGAACCTCCGGTGCTGAGAAATTAAGTGCCAACATCTGCAGTTCTTAAAATGGCCACTTGAGGCTGGCTCCAAAAGCCCCGCTCTCCTCATTTTCTTTATAGCCCATCTAGACCTTTCCATCCACCCAATGTTAAAATGTCAAACTTTACAGCAGTTTGCAGCCTGGTACAAACCATTTCAGTTTATATAGCTGGTTTCCCTGTTCTTGACAACTGTACTTGTGAGTTTTTATACAGAATAACTTTGAAAATATATGGTCTATTTATCTAATTATTATTTTGGATATTTGGGAGTTACATGCATAGTCGGGTACTGCAAGAATGGCCAGAGCCAACACAGCTTGAGCTTCAAACCGCCACATCTTCAGAGAAACTATAGGTGATGACGTCATGAAGGGGTTGTTCATCTATTTATACAGTTTATGGGCTGTAATAGGGAGGTCACCTCCTGGTTTACAGGCATACTGTTTCTGAGCCGTTTGTTTGAACTCTTGACTTGTTAGGCTTGTCCTCGTGCCACCCAGCCAGCCTGTTAACTACTCAAATTAACTTGTTCCTGTTCCACAGCCAGATGCTTCTATTGCTAGCAGAGGCGTGCGTGCACAATCGTGCGTACACACACATACATTTGTGCCTTCCATAACTGAAAATATGTTTTACAAATTGACTGCTTCGTGCCTCCTTAAAATGTATTCAAGTGCAATTACTGTAGATGCAAAAATAAGCACGTTTAATGCCCAGTCAGTGTTTGTGGAAGAGTTTGTGGCCAGGAGCGGGCCTCGTTTCCCTCTCATCCGTTCCAGCACACTCCTGTTGTTTGTATGGTTGTGGTGTGACTAATGTAATGGAAAGCACTGGGGGCAAAGTGTCAGATCAGAGACGCCGGCTGTTTGTTTATTTATTTAATTTTTTTAAGGCTTAATATCCTCTGCTTAGTTTCCATGACCTACAGGCCTGTGTGTCAGAGTGCCAGTATGCCGCATGGTAGCATAAAGCCTGGCCTGGGCAGGAGTCTCTCAGTCTGACAGCATAGATAGCCAATATATGGAACTTTACTCTGCTGCGAGTTCGGTTAGCTCATGTCCAAGCATCTTCAGTGTCTATTGCAGACTGTATCTCTAATATGCTAGAGTGTATTCTACTGGTAGGCTTCCCCGCTCTCCTTATTTTCTTTATAACCCATCTACAATTATTATTAAATTATATTATCTTTGTAAAATGACAATAGCAGAGCGCCAACTGTGAACTTCCGCTCAGTTATTCACGAGCGTCAACAGCGTTTTGAGTGCAGACAGGGAGAGACTGGCTGACCTAGTCAACAAGAAAAAAGTACCTACTACTTTCAAAAATCAAATAATACGTTTAACCGACTAGTATTTCTGGTGCCGACTAGTGAGACTGGCAACATTTAACAGTTTGACTAATCGCACACATCCATAGTCTTCCCTGTTGTGTTTTGAGTTCTACATTTGAGTCAGGCGCCACCTCTCTGTCATTTACAGCTCCACAGAGGGGAAGGTTCAGAGGGGAGCTGTTACTCCAGGATATATCTTTTAGGGAAAGTAAAAACGTGAAAAAATTATATATGGAAGGAAGGAATGTTTCTCCACCTCCTCTCATATTTTTCTTTTCTGTTTTTGGTGTTGACCAAATGTATCTGCATTTTCTTTTTTACTTACAGTACATAATCTGTCTGTGAGGTTGTTGTGCACTTATACACACTACGTAAAGCTAGAAGTTATGATTTCAAATGTTTTCCTTCCTTAGTCTGTCGTGACACTGCCTGCAGAAGTGCCATTTCTCTACCGTTCTTTCCATCCTTCCATTTCCTGTTGGAGCCGATGTAAATCATGCTTTTCCCTTAATATCTTCCCGTCCCTGGACAGCCTACATTGCACTTCAATCACAAAGATACATTAATGTTAAATCCTGCTGTTGTACATCATGCATTTCAGTTGAGTGTTGTACAGATTGTCTCTGTTGATAATACCTGAATACTGTATATTGTGTGTGTGCGTGTTTCTGAAACTACACCTGGGCCCCGTTTCAGAACGCATGTTTGTCAAACTTTGTGAAACTGAGTTGAGTTTTTCTTTTTTTTTTAAATTCAAGGCTGAATGAGAGTCAGAGCCTTGAATGTATGGCAAAACAAAGCCAGTTTAATCAATTGAATGCCGTGTGGCAGACTGGCGTTGCTTGTCCTAGGTACTCTTGTCCAACGCCACGTCCATCAGACATGTTTGTTTGTCTTGTTATATTACATGAATTTATTGTATCTGCAAATTTATTTTAAAAAATACATTGCGAGTAAATAGAACATGGCTGTGACTACCGGTATACTCAATATAAATACAGGGATAAATAACGTCAGGGAGACGACAAGGGAAACATCATTCAGCCTGAGTTGAACTCCACATCTTAAATGAACTCTCTCAAAGATATTTACATACCTAAGCCAGCTTAGCGGTACCGGTACCTACATTGCACAGGCACATTGTTGCATTATTACTCTAGAAGGTTGTGGGAGGTTGGGAACCCACACAAGAAGCCCAAACCCACAGAGTAGTGCGTGTAGGCCTTCCCTTTACCCCTCTAACGGGAAGAAAATGCATCCCAACTGGCAACACAGGTCTATACTGTACTTTTGTCATGCTAGTAAGATTACAAATATATATCCTGATGTCCATTGGTTTCACTGAGCCTCCCCGATTAGCTGCTCCAGTAGAAATCATGACCGTAGCAACTTGACAAGGTTCCCTTTTAATACATTTCAGCAATAGTAAGTTAATTAAGACACTTGAGGATAATACTGTTTGGCGCTCGGAAGCCAGCTGAGCTATTCCTGCTGGGCCTCTTAAGGTCAGGGTGAGTAGGGAGAGAGCATTGGCAGCCTCCTTCATCTCAGCATTAGAGTCACATGGGAGCTGGCCACCACACAAGCTGCTGGGAGGCATTCGTCTAGCACTGGGATTACAGCCACTTCTCCCATCTCCCTATACACCCTCGTGTCTCTCCTAAGGCTAGCATGACCGTCGGCAGGGATTGGCTGGCTGCCTTCACGTGAGCCATTGATGGGTATACAGAGGGCAACTGTGATAGTGAGGGGTCAGAGGTCATTTTGAACGGTGTCCTGGTCCCGTGAGTCAGTCAATGGGACGGATCATCATGCGAACAGACTTGAGTGAGTACAAGCCGCCTCCGTACTCCGCCCAAAAGATCCCGTCCTGGAATTTGCTGCGGTACACTCCCCCGCTGTACCACACCCCGTTCAGATTGGTCTGGCCGCAGGCATTGTACCACCAACCACCCTTATGGAAGTGGGCACAGTTACCTAGGGAATAGGCATATTAATGGCAGGGTTAATTATTTTTGAAAACACTTGCTAACTTCGAGCTCAAATCAAAACAATATCCATCAACAGCGTTGCCCAATTGAAATGCAATGTGAAGCAAGGCTTTGTGGTTGTGAGCAGTTTTCGCCACTTTATGTTCCTATTTACGGAGCCAGGGTTGTGTAAATGTACCGGATTATTTTTCCAACATGCACAGAAAGGTAATATAGCAAAATGCGAGGAGATATTTGGTGAATTTGACAGTGTATTAGCTTACAATTAGCTTGCAATAGCTGACTACTGTACCGTATTCCTTTCAATGGGAAATGTCAGTCGGTCACTTTAAGAAACATCATGTGCGGTGAACTTCCTCTGAAGTTAAACCTAAATTATTTCTGCTTACACGAAAGCATTTGCCTTAGCCATTACTTTACTAGTAATGTACTCTATCCATAAAAATGTAATATTAACAACCTTGGCACACAATTACGCTTAGTCTCAAATTGCATTCGTAGTCATTATATGCCACTTTTGCGATGTCGTTATGTCTCCCTACCAGAGAAGGCGTCCTTGTCTCGGTCCAGGGTAGTGAATTGTTTGCCATTGTGGCTGCTGAGGGAGTCCCCAGCATTGCCCTGGTAAGTGCCCAGCCTGAGGCGGTAGCCCTCGCTCTCAGACTCCAGGTGGAAGCTGCTGTACTCGGCATACACCTTCTTCCCCGTCCAGTCCTCCAGCTCCACCATCAGCTTGTAGTCTCCCTGTTTCGCTAGGTTGTAGATGTTCTCCAGGCCAAGCCAGTGTTCGCCGTCAATGTTCCCAAAGCCTTTCTGTGGGGGCGGGGATGGGGCAGCAACACAACAAGGTATTACGTGTACACCCTTCACTGTGCCAATGCTCTTTTATTCTTGAACTCGAACCACATTTACATTTCTTTCTCCCCTGTGGCCCGGGTCGACGACGTCATGTCCAAAAGCCACAAACACAGACCTGTCTGAATAATACAATATCTTGGCAGTGTTTAGTTCAAGGCAGCCTGTTTTTTTCCAGTAATACAAAATAGAATTCTCATGTTCATGAATGCTATTATTTTTTATTTTTTTGGTGGGGATAGACCACTTACGTTGTATTTGTGTCCATATTAGTCTTACTAGATTTATGGAGAGGGGTGCCTCTTCTCACCTCTCGCCCTACAGCCATCTGTGTTAGCTCTTAGAGCACAGGAAGCAGGTATTGTCTTGGGACAAACGGGTAATGGACTGTGTTTGTGTGTTTTGTCTTTTTTGTCCTTCGTCAACCCATACGGGGGCTCTCTGAATCCATATGCAGGTCCCTAGCAACTGTGTGTGTATGTGGTGATTCACCGCTAAGCCATCCACTGTGATGGGTAGCAGGCTCAACATGATTGGCTAATGTTGGGTTGTTTATGTAAGATTAATTTGGGAGAGCTGCGGTTTGGTTCTGTGTTGTGGTCAGGAGTGTTTTGACTGGTTTAATATGTAAGATGCTGCAAGGACTGGAGATCTGAGGGATGTATAATCATGTTCTTTTCTCATGCAGTATTTGACATTTGGTTTCTCTTCTGCCCTCCAGCCCAAACATTACCAGTGACCATTTACATCTTGTCCTGACACTGTGTACTGTAAATCTCTTCGTTCTTTGTCATGTTGACGTGACCAAAACTGAGGCCACTATCGCAGTTTTGTAATGTTCACGCCAAAGGCTGTCACGCTATTTTCTCTATTTTATGTCTCTATTCGTCGCCTCGTATCTTCTATTCACAATGCACCCGTTATAGCAGCCTTCTCTGTCCGTACCTTGTAGCTGTCCCAGTTCCTGAAGAAGTTCACGGAGCCGTCTCTCCTCCTCTGCAACACGGTCCACCCTCCATTGTCCAGGCCATGTTCACACCAGGCCTGGATCAGCCGGTCGCTGCTCTCTGCTCTCAGCAGGTACATCCCACTGGTGCTGTGGCCTGCCTGCCGCACCTGGGCACAGTCCCTTAACGGAAGTGTGCCTTGGAGGAACAGTTGTAGGGAAACAAAGAGAAGAAGAAAAGTGATTCAGAGACCAAGGATCTCTGTCGGTCAGAGTTCGATTGACAGGCACTATTCGGAAGGCCGAAATGTTGCTATGCGCCGGAGTGTGTCGACAAACAAGAATCACTTCATCTGGAATCACTGTCTCTCCATCAAATCTGTTAACTTTAAACTTATATTTGTTTAGAAAATGTCAACAGGATGTTATGGGACATGGAAACCACATATAGACCGATATATCCTACCTAGACAGACTGGATTTAGCCTTCAGATCTTTACATTTCCTAAAGCCATGCGGAAAAACTAAACTATGATTTGAATGCAAATTCACGAGACCAGACAAACACGTCTTGTTATAAGGTAATATAATTACTAGACTGTATCAGTTTTAAATTTTTAAGGCTCGTCAATCGTAACCAGAAGAATGTAGTAGCCTGTCCTGTATACCTGATAGCAACTGTACGGTAGGCTACTGTTCTCCCCTCAGTCGTCCGTCCAAAACAAAACAATATAGGCATTTGCTGCCTGAATTGTTTCACTTCACCTTTATTCGGATACGCTTCACAGCAATATTTCTCATTAATTGAAAATTAAATTATCTAAAATTAAATCGACAACTGTTGTACAGTAGGATTAACTATATCACTACTGTAGTAAGCCTGTTTTTCACAGGGATGTACCCTCATGACCCGGCGATGGGTTATAGTAAACGTTTACATTAGGTCTTTTGTTTTTTTTATAATTAAATAGTACTTGATTAAAATGAGAAACTGAAACCATTAGGTAGCTAAATCCTGCCGTTTTCTGACTTCTCCAATTATTAATGACACAATGTTTAGACGTTATCAAAGTCGTCTCTGATGTTATGGTCAGCTCATGTGGGTCAGCTGTCCGACACAGCTGTCCGTCCGCCCTTTGCGTGGTTAACTCGATTCTGGCGAAAGGTCTATTGAGCTGATAGCAATAGTCAAAAACATCTTGACAATAATAAGGTAACTTGGTATACATGTGGAGGGACTCTCCAATACAGTACAATAGTACCGGATAGACTGTACAGTTTTATATTTCAACTAAATATTCAAAAATATTTACACAATTCTATTTTACCCAACGTCTTCAAAATGTTTTGACTTACTAAATCTGACTATAATACTCTTACAAAAAATTGTATAATAATCATTGCAACATATGAAATTAAAAGAGAGTGATTGACTCTTTGATGTGAAGACATTTTTTAGATTCGTCAGAAGTCTAATGAAAGACACTGAGGTGCATTATGAGACGAACGTTAAATTGTCCTTTTTTGACATGCATTTCTGGCTTTTATTTAAGTGTTAGTTGCATTTGCCAACCTTAACCTAGCAGCCTGCTTCCTTTTCTCTCCCTTGTGTGTATGATTTGTATTGAGCATGAACACATTGTGTGGGGGCCTTTTCTCTGCTGACTTTGTAAATGCACACAACCACTGTATAACTTTATACAGGTACCTAAATCCCCCTAGCATAAAGTCTATTTTTCTAGTCATAATGTCTTTGTCAAACATCCTTTCTGTTTTAGGATGTGGTCTCTCCTCCCCTTCTCGCTCACACACATTCAGACTCTCATTTTCTGTCAGTAAGTTCAGACTTTATACAGAATGTACGAGTGTTTATACAGTGTGTGACATTGATGTTAAAAATAAACCAAGACATTTAAGCTTTTATAGTTTAAATAGGCTTCAGCTAGACCAAACTGTTGTAAAGAATTGTGTTTTGTGGAATTCAGTATGCAACGCAGAGCCTATTGGTGGCTACAGTAATGTGCTTGGGCTCAATAACAACTTTTCCCTTATCGGTAGGAATGCAGTCTGGAGAGTTGAGACAGCTGACGGTTTTAGCCACCTAACTAATCACTGGCTTTGAAATGAAAAATACTGTAATTATCTAATGTAAATGGTATAATGGATAAAACCATATTATTAAGAATTCTGGGAGTGAGTCTGTCTGATGTTCTGTTTATCTTGATTGATTAACTGTGAGTAGATGAGCTGTGTTTGCTCACGAAGCAGAAAATATTCATCCCTGTCTGTTGCAATTCTCCATGGTGATTTTATTAGGGTTTCAGGCTCTAGCATATTTAACTTTGGCTGTTGGACAAAGCTTTTGGACGTTTGCTCTTATGCATGAAGTCCAGTATTTTGTAATTATGCCTATCATACATGAAGCAACTGCCAGTGCAGTACTGAGAGCTGTTGTACATCCTTCTCTGGTGGGTATTCATTATAACATATGTACTGTATCATAAATTAACCTTGTTACATTTGTTTTGTTCTATGTGAATTGAAATTTATGAGCTCCTTAAGATTAATACACTTGGCAGAGTTGTTAAAAGCGTAATGTATAATTTCCCTCTGGCTATTAATTATTTTAGTATGGCCAAAAGCAAGAACGGAATTAAGTAGTTGCTTTTAGTCAGACACAGTTAAACTAGTAAGACATTGGCCTGATGTTTTACTAATATTTCTCTGACACCACCCCTTCCTAGTTGCTGTCTTTTATTTCTGCTTCCATGTGAAATTAGCTGTTAAAGATCTCATCCCCTCAGCCATCTGTTTGTGTAAACCCCCTATCAGCATTCCCTGCCATGGGCTAATCACTAGCCATAACAGTCCAGCCCCATTTTTCAAGAGAGTAATTTCCAAGCCACTTTATAACCTCGCAAATTGGTTTCATGCTGGAAAAGATTTGGCTCTTATATCCTCAGCTTGTGGTCAGAGAAGTAAGTCTAGGTCAGAGATAATGGCATCATCCAGCTCAGATGATTATCTGTGATCGATTGTGGTTAAAGTGTAATCCTGAGTTGGCTTAATTCTCTTAATGTTTGTGTCTTGCTTGTTTATGCCTGGTTGCATGTTCTTGCATGCTGGATTTTGTTTTTTAGTAAAAAAAAAAGGGAATCTGCTGTTTCCACACATGCAAAATATTCCTTTAGTAAATGTAACTGCGTGCGTGCTCTCTTGAAAATGTAATTAACATTGAAAAAAGTTTAACTTCTCAGAAGAAAACACCCTACGTCATTTGCTTTTTGGACATTTGACCAATCACTAGTGGCGTTGTGAGACCTGGGGCCTAATGTATCAACATTGCGTATGCACAAAAAGGTTGCGTATGCTGGTTTCCACGCACAAAGTGTGATGTATCAAAATTAACGTGACGTGAGAGTGTGCGGAGCACACCGCAAAGTCTCGCGCTGCCGTGAGAATGTGCGAACCGCAAAGTCAAGTCTGGCTCTGTAACATGTCGATTTCAAACTGAGAAGTACCAAACAACACCAGATATGTATCCCCTCCAGTTACTACAAGGCAACATGGCGTTGTCAATGAAAAAAACATCCGATGACCACAACATTAGATTATGTAGCATAATGAGGATTTATTCATGTTTAACATCATGTTTAACATCAGAAAAGCCAAACCCAAACATTAAATGCTATTAACTGTATATTTATGTAAGCAACATAATAATGTCTGTGTCAAATTAATTAAAAAGCAACTTGAAATAAATATATGCGACAGATTCCGTCCCCATTGGAACGCGAACACCGCTCCTGCGGATTACAAAACATTGGCTTTAGCAAGGAGCCCTTGGTATCTCTATAATTCTCTAGTGTTTTTGAGGTGTTCAGAGAGTGAGATTTATTTAATTTAAGAGTAGACTACTGTACAGCGTTAACCAGCTGGCCATCATTAGGCCTACTGTATAGTCACCCTCTCTATATCACCATTGTGCGCACCCCGGCATACTTCCCAGTTCCCACAGATTAAATATCTTACTCACTGTTCAAAAAGATCGTCATGCGCTGCACTTCTGTCTCTGTTAAAGAATATGTGCTGTTGCTGAGACTCAGACATCCATGCCACACATGAGTCAATTACGCACGGATCCGTGCACCGGCATATACTTTTTAACCAGTTCTAATTCATCACTTTTTATTATTAATTATCCAATATCATTCTGTTATATAATTTTTATCTCTTTCATATAGTATTAATATATTATTGACAATGTCTTTTTATGATTACAGCCATCCTTTCTTCCTGTGAGCTTAGCTGCCACACTTTCAACTCTTCTCTTTATCGACTTTGATATGCGACTACTTCTTTATAGTTTCTGACGTGGTACGGTTCTCGGAACCCGATGCATTCACTGCTGTAGTCATTTGCCACTCCGTTGACTTTATATTATTGCTGATACCGGAGGACAAACTTCTAAATATAAAATGTATCCTTGTCTACACATCTGTGATCAAAACGTCGATCTCAGTCAGTGAATTTTCTTTCTTTTTTACACGTTTTGTGGCTGGATAAGTCATTGCATATTGGATAACGGATGAGGACAAGGGCGCATTTATTATCATTTGCATAGTAGTTTATGGGAGGAGGTAAGGCGGGGTCACTCGTGCACGTACGCTAAAATACACGTTTATTGGGCTGTATGAAGGGAAGATGCGCAGGACATGGCGTAGACATGTACACTCATACATCTGAATAATTTTGTGCGTACGTGAGGGAATAGCAAGAATGTGTGATCTCGCTGCACCTCAGCCAACTGGGCCGCTGCATTTACCAGGCGTCGTGGACAATTAAACGACTACCGCCAGGCTTTCCGTCGCATGCTTCCCACGAAATCCCTTTTTCATGTATTGACACACTTACCGTCCGCCATGAGCGTTCCCTGTGGCGGCGGTGGGTTGAGTCCAAATGGGCTCGCTGTGGGCGCGTCCATGCGCGAGCCGCGCGGGAATGCGCGGTTGTTACCGTTCCTCTGTATCTCGTTGGTGAAGCGGTTGTTCATGTGTATATTCTCGGGCACCACCTGCACCAGCGGCGGCACGACGGGCAGCTCGCCGCGTCCCAGGGTCCTGAGGCACTGCTCCTCCAAGGCAGAGATGAGCACAGACTGGTTGTTGACCACCCCGGCCATGATGGCGAACCTGGTCTCCAGCTCCTTGTACCGAGAGGCCAGCCGCAGCATCTCCGAGGTGACGTTGAGGACGCGGTTCTCCAGCTGTGCAAGCTCCAGTGAGTTGTCCCTCTTCCTTATGATCTCGTGCAGCAGCTGCATGTAGAGCTGCGTCACGCGGGAGTTCATGTTCCTGCTCTCCTTCCTCAGGAGCTTCATCTCGTTCACCAGGTTGCCGTCCACGTCCACCACCAGCTGCAGCGTCTCGATCTCGTGCCGCTGCTTGTTCAGCACCTCGCGCACGTCTGAGATGTCTATGCGAGTCACTCTGTCTCTGTCCGGCTCCGGCCCCGTGGCGCTGGCGCAGATGGGACCTAGTGGCGGAACACAACTTTGGTTGGACAGCGTGCAGACGGGTTTTGTCTTTGGAAAAGTCTTAAGAGAAAGTAGAGCACCCGTATGATGGGGAACATATTTCATCTTCTGTAATCACCTGTAATCTTCTGCTCGGGAACCAGGAACGTATAGGAACACTTTTTGTCGTCCGAGTCCTGGGGAGCTCGCTTGGTCCTCCTCGGCCCAAGAGAGTGCTCTTTGGTTCTCCGTGCTTCCTTGGAGCCCCTGCAGTAGCTCTGCTCCCAGTAACAGAGGCACAGCAGGGCACACAGGCTCCACATCAACCGCTGCATGTCTGCCGGTTGAGATGGCTGGCCGGCTGGCTTGGTGAGTCCCTCCTGGCTACTCCCTGCGAACAAACAAGGCTCTTGAGTTAGCACTCGCAAAACAATCGCTTGTCTGTCTTCTGTAACAAAGGGAATGTAAACATCTGCGCTGTACTGTACGTCTGGGGAAACTATGTAAATTATGTTAACACGGCATGGAGTTTAATCTCGTTAAGAGCCACACAGGCAGAGGGTAGCTGTCATGAATGTTCAGAACAAATGAAAAATGTCCGTGTTTGTGTGAGCTACAGCAGCTGTTGGCGCACAGCTTCATTTAGTGGTGTAGATAATGTGGAAAGGAGTGAGGGAGAAGGCAGAAAATACTGTAAACACATTTCTCTGTAGGCAGCAGCAGAGTAGATCTGCTTTCTGTCTTTAGTTTATTAGCCCCCACCCTGTCGCTTCCCTCCGCATTCGTTTGGACAGTCTCCTGCGTTGCTTTTAGTGTTTGTTCATCTCGTGCTTAGGGGATGCCTCGGTGTCCATCAGTCCTAATTGTTGAGAGAACCTCCTTCATCCACATAACTAGGTCACTGTGTTCCTAAGTGATTCACTAAGAGGACACAGCCGTGCCATCCTTACACACACAGCTCAATTTAACAGCTGAAGCTCTGCCTTTCTTAGGCCAAGACTCAGTCCAGCTTTTCACTCTTTCTTTTCATCTTTTTCGTGCCATGGCATCATTACTACATGCACCCTCAAGCTGGGGCCCCGTGTCTCGTGTCTCTCGTGTCACGCCTTTTGTGCTTCTTTGTCAAAGCTGTTTGTTTCCCCCTTGCATTAATAAAAAAGGGGACACGGAGTGATAACACATCTGTTGTCTACGTGTGTCTATGATTGAATAGCTGGTTTCACAGATGTCCAGAGACGTGATTTATTTCCATGGCCGTGTGTGCTTTTTCCAGTTAGTGGACATGTCTGGCTGTTACTAGGTGTGGTATTCTTGCTCAACCATTGAAGACTTTAGCAGCACTGCGGTAGCAATAATCCTTTATTACTGCTGCTATTATGGTCTAGAAATTATCCTTTATTTACCTTCAGTTAGTCCAGGGCTTAAGGCACCGGAGCAGGACTGTCAACAATTCAGATAAGTTCATCCATTAGCTCGTCCCTCTTTTTCCACTGTTCTTTCTTATCATCCCTCACTCACACTCACATTTTTCACCTCAGTCTGAGATATCACTGTTACCGTTCATTGTTGTTTTTAGTCGCTATCCTATCTTTCCTTCCACTCTGGCATCCAGTGTTCTTGGAGAGATCGTGAGTGTGTTGTGGAACTGTAAGGCTCTCTCCAGAGGCACCAGAGCAAGCGGTGAAGCTCCACTAACCCCAGTCCAAAGTCTGGCTGGCTGTTGTATAATGTAAACAAGATGTGCACGTACATGTGCCGGGGCCTTATGCGTACGTACGTGATAGCACAACCCGGGCCTTATGCGTACATACGTGATAGCACAACCCGGGCCTTATGCGTACGTACGTGATAGCACAACCCTGGCCTTATGCGTACGTACGTAATAGCACAGCGTACGTAGGTAATGGCACAACCCGGGCCTTATGCGTACGTACGTAATAGCACAACCCGGGCCTTACCCGGGCCCATCGTCTATAGAAAAATATACTTACTAGTGATATAATAGTTAATCCTACTTTTCAGATAAAGACAATCGTCGCTTTAGTTTTAGATCGTTTCATTCTCAATGAGAAATATTGCCGCAAAGCCTATCAGAATAAAGGTGAAGTGAAACTGTTTTTTGTTTTGGACGGACGACGGGGAGAATACCAGACTGTACCAGACTGACAGTACCAGACTGCGACAGGCTACTGCATTCTTCTGGTTACGATTGACAACTTTTACAAATGTAAAATGGATACAGTATTACAGTATTACAATATTATGTACCTTATAACAAATGTGTTTGGCTGTCCCGTGATTTTGCATCAAAATAAATTTAGTTTTTCCACATTGCTTCAGGATATTGAAAGATTTGTAGGCTACATCCAGTCTGTCGGATATAGCTAGCTGTCTATGTTGTATACATGTCCCATAAAAAACATGCTTTCAAAATGTTCACAATGAATACAAGTTTCAAAATAACAGATTTGATGGAGAGACAGTGATTCCAGTTAAAGTTATTCTTGTTTGTCCGACACAGTGCGGCGCATAGCAACATTTTGCCCTTCTGATTGCCTGTCAATCACACTCTGGCGAAAGGTCCATTACGGTGTGTAAATTAACAGTTTTGATTGGCTAGCAAAGACTTCTTTCTTCTGACAGGAAAAGCAGCGAAAAGACATACATTTTAAGATTATGTTAACTTCAAATCTACGTACCTGTGGTATATTTATGACATTATCATAAATATATTTTTGTTTGAAAGGGGACATTTCATAACTTGCGAATAGCCTATCATTTTCCAATTTTTGTCACTCCTTCTCTGAAGGGGTTGAAGGGCCTGACAGCGCACCACTGCTGAACACAGCCTCTCCACAGAAGACGTAGTCACTCTCCCATTTTCCCTCACCACAGATTTGGAGACATTCCACTGCAGCCTTTTATTCTATCTTAGATTGCATTATTCTCTCCTTCATTTCAAGTGCTTCTGCTTTCTTTCCCTTTTCTCTTCTACTGTCTCGCTTTTGAGCCGACGGCTAATTCACCTTGACAGCAGAGAGCCAAGATGTTTTTTTTTTTTCTTTTTTCAAAGCCAGTGAAATACAGTGATATTTTTCCCCTTTCCCCAATACACATGATACGTGTGAGGGCTGGCCAGGGCATCTTTTGACAAATAGATCCAGTACCAGACGTGGAAACATCTCCCAAGCAGTGCTAAATGAGAGAGAGAGATTGTATTTAATAACCGCCTGGCAACAGGCCTCTCTGTCCCTGCCTGCCTTACATGATGGAAACAGTATTGACTTCATAAGTCTTTCTGAGTGCACAGGTGGGTGCTTGCCTCACTAATGGTTATTAATAGTGAGGAGACGTGCTTTGTGACGTCAGCCCTTTATTACATTTTATCCTGACTCCGCCTGTGTTCTCTCTGTGAGTACTACACACCATCTTATTGGAATCCTCCAAGGAAAGACAGTCATTTATGTGTATTCATTTTCTTTTACTGCTTTTATTGCATGCCTGCCTCTCTTCCCACGTGGAATTATGCCTTATTAAATGACTCAGTGCTTTAGTGTATAGAGCCTTTTAGCTAAACTGTCTTTTTTCTATTTTTTTTATTTTAAATGACAATTTGAGGTTTTCTTCAAGAGCACCACATGTTCCTACAGCTGTACAGCCCTGACAGACCGTCCCAGGTTCTTATGTCTGTTGTCAGATATGATTCTGGTCTCATTAGACCCCATTTTAAGGCAGAGCTTTGCCAGCTCTCTTGCTGCACGTCTGAGTAGACCTTGGCTTGGAAGGAGGGCTTACTGTTTCCTGAGGCTCAGGCTGGTTTCTGTAATGACAAAGTGCCAGGCTGACAAGCCAGCCAGACGGTTGCATTAACCACCCAGGCACACACACACACCACACAGAGAGCTGCTTGCGGTCACCTCTGCCACTGTATTTGTAAGAATGAGCTCATCTGACCTGCCATTTTAGAGCGTTCCTTTTTTATACATAGTCGTTTTTAGATTGCCCTTGCCAATGTTAGTTTACCAACACACACTGCCTGACTGTGTGTGTGTGTGCAGCTGGGGAAACCGTATGCCCTCTCCTGGGTGCTGCTGGGGATGTTAGCGTTTACTTGCATAGCGATGCCATAGCAACATGTAGTATACATTATATTAGCGGGGCTTTCATATGCAGGCCGCTAGGCTCAATAACTAGCATAAACACGAACCGTAGGGGGTGAGTTGGCCCTAGACATAAGGAAATCACTGAAGCCTCTGCTTAAAGGTGGAGGTGGAGATCGTAAGCTAATATGCTATTTCCGCAAATATCTCCTGACAGCCTGCAGCTGTAAAAAAAAAAAAGTGGTGCAGACCGCACCACTCTACACTATTCTAGCCTTGGCAAATCCTGTCCAGTTTGGGCGGCCGAGCTTCTGAGGGAGCACCCTATGATATTGAAGGGAGGTGTTTTGTTTGGATAGAATTTGTACCTAAGAGCTTCGAACACTCGTTTGCCCCCTAGCAATGATTCACCTACTCTGATGTGTCAGTGTCCAGCCTGATGGATTGCCATGCTCTGAGCAGGGGGGAAAGCTTTGGCTAAAATGTATTTATATTTTCATAGCCAATGTATTTCCCAGGCCTGTTTAAAAACCCAGCTTCCAACCTCCCATCTGGCCCTCAGACTTTCCCACAAGGAGTCCAAAGGGCCCTGAAAACGCACTACACACATCCATCACCGGTCAGGAGAAAGAAGAGGGGGGGGCAAAGCTGTGGTCCCAGAGAAGAGGAGCAGAGAGCCCCCTCCCCCCCACAGCTGCCTCCCACCAGCAGCCAGCTCAACCAGCTCTCGCTGTCCGCTTGCTGCCGCTAGTTCGCGGACGACGTCACCGGCGAGATTACACGACTGCCTGCACATTTCATCTCCCATACACACGAGAGACGTTCTCACGCGCATCGGCCGGAATATGTTAACAATTAGTGAGCCAGCCAGACTGGGGGGTGGAGGGAGGTGAAGGAGGTGGTGTGGGGGGAGTAGATCCCAGACTTGGAAGAGTCTGACCAGCTGACAACGCGGGCTAGAAAAGATCATGTTGAGAGAGAGGGGGGGGGGGAGGCGACCGAGGAGACAGCTGGGCCGAGCCAGTAAGACTTCATTATATTAGACAGCGGTTAGTGGTGCTGATGATGTGGTGTCTTGGCGACGCGGGGGAATGTAAGCAAGACGCAGCTTGACGAACACTGGGAAGAGTGGAAACTGGTTTTGTGTTTATGACCTGAGAGAGTCGGACTCACTACAGCTGTAATTGGACGCGGAGCCTTCATTGGGAATAAGGATGGGGGGGGGGAGTGTTGGGGCTAAAGGGGAGAAGGTTTTGCTGTAAGTGGTTTGAATTAGGGAGACATGGGTTGCGGTTCGAGCCATGCCAGCAAGTAAAACGTCCTGAAGAGGTTTCTGCTCCACGCTGCTTTGGCTACCTAGTTCTGCTATTCTGTGATGTGGAATATTGGGAAAGGGGTCCCCTGGTTCTTCTGCAGGGAAACTCTAAACATGTGGGCTGATGTTCAGGTCAGGGGTCTCTTTGTGTTTGCGGGGTTTTGTGTGTGTGTGTGTGTGTGTGTGTGTGTGTGTGAGTGTGAGAGAGATTAGGGTGGGTGCGGCCCCACCCGTCATCCTGCACCCCCACCCTAGTCACATTCACACACACACACACACCGCACTATCAATTGCTCATTGTAGGAAATGGGGGCCCACCTCTTTCGCTTTACTTACGTGTGTGCGCACACAGACGCCCTCATTCAAACCAGCGCATAAGAGCACAAACACGAGGCACACGCGGCCGTTGTTCAGGGTGTCCTCCGGTAGACACAGCTCGTACAAGGCCTTCCGGTTCTCTCCACCACACTTGAGATAAGGTCTCTAGCCTCCCCTGCAACCTCCGTCCACCAGAATAAACACATTGCCTTGAGACACACACACACACACACACACACACACACACACACACACACACACACACACACACACACACACACACACACAAGGTGGGTGTGTCTATTACATCGACCTATTATTTCCAGACAGCCGACCTGTTATTCAGCGCAGGCTGGTCAATGAATGTGACTTCCACGTCAGTCGTACGTGGTTTTGTAGTTGAGCAGAATGATGCCGTCAGTGGCATTCACAGCTATTCATGCACCCGTCCTATTTTTAAGTGTTTTGCCTCTCAATGCCTCTCACTCGCGTGAGAGAGGGGCATTGTTTAGACAAAAATGCTTATGACACAATAGAACCATTTGTGCTTGTAATAGCGATGTTATTTCTGCTTTGAGTCACACTATCGCACACTTTTACTTTGCTAGTCTTTTCATGTACAGTATGAACACCCACAGTTGGTGTCTATGCATGTTAGCTCGCAAATGTGCAGTGTAATATGCAGTGCAGATTAGCACTTCTACTTTTTATTTTATTGTGTATTTTCTAATCTAATATTCCTTTGGCCAAATGGTGACCAAATTTCACATTCATTGTGATCCATTCCTTCTTTGTTACTTTGCCCCTCGCCCTTTCCCTTAGTGCTACAAATTGCCCAGTGTAATGAGATAATTTGTCCCAAAGCATTTATTTCAAGTGAGTTCCCTTGCTGCTGCTGTGGTAAGGTTCAACCACTTGCGGCCAGCAGTGCATGGCCTGTCTTTCTGACTGCATATGTCAGGGTTCCCCAATCCTGGTCCTAGAGGGCCACTGCCCTGCATGTTTTAGATGTCTCCCTGCTCCAACACACCTGTTTCACATGAATGTGTCATTTTAACGAGCTATTCATTTGACTCTGGTGTGTTGGAGCAGGGAGACATCTAAAGCATGCAGGGCAGCGGCCCTCTAGGACCAGGATTGGGGACCATTGGCGTAAGTGATGAGATCAGGGCCTGGTACTTGATCCTAACAATATTTTTGTGATGAACTCACAAGGAGACTTAATTTGTTAACCATTGTTTCCACACAGGCTGCATACAGGCCAAACACTAGCGGTTAATCTCCTGCTGGTTTACAGAGTGGTGCAAGGCAATGGTTTATGCAGACAGACTTCTGCCAGTCTTGCCAGCTACACTATTTTAAGAGTACTCGCTAATAAAAGTGACAGTACACACCTTCTATGATTTACACTCAAGATAATGGCATAGAGAGGGTTTACGCAGGGAGGAATGATGATTATTTCATAGCTTTCTCTTCAGTCTGTCTATGTACACACACTTCTCAGGTGAACTCAAGGGCCCAGCGCTACGGCTGCACACAGCACGGAATGTTCTGCATAATTCATGCATAATCCACTACAGCTTCTCTTGGATGAGTTATTGACCTATTTAAATTGCGATTTAGCGCGGTAGGAAAAAGCACAGCCCAACATGTTTTCTTAGCCGTTTGCTATTCGCTCATATTCTTGGGCTTACCCTCTTTTGAAGCATTGCTTTGTGTGTATGTGTGAGTGTTTGTTATTGGAATATGTGTCCTCTCCCTTCGATGGTGTTCACAGATGTGCATTTGACAAAACAGAATATTTTCCACAGATATCCTGCAGAGACTAGCGCAAGTGAAACCGGTCAAATATAATTGAGTGGTGATGTGAAAGCCTTGGCAGACTTAATGTTATTAGTGTTTTAAAGGGCTTACTGCCGTGCTAGCACCCTTCATTGCGGTGCTCTGGCCAAACTAGAATATATAGTGCAGCACAGCGTTGTCATACGATTTGTTGTAGTTCTATATTCCACGAGAAAACACACTCACTGTTGATATGAACTACAGGAGTGAGTGTAAATACAAGGAATACATGCAAGAGAAGAGGCAGCCATGCATGTCCATGTGTGAACCAGTGCATTTGTGACATTAAGCATCATTCACTGAGAGACGTGTTGCCACCTCATTGAGTTTGATGCTAGTGATTTAACCCTAGTTTCTACTGGGGTAATGCTGGCCATACTTCAGTTTGCACCATTACCAAACCTAAAGCTATGAAAAACAAACAACACTGGCTCCAGGTCCCAAATCTCCCTATCTCATCTGTCCTGTCTCAAGTGTGTCACTGGAATGCTCTGCTCTGATGTTAATCTACTTTTCTTTCTTTGACGTCTCTCTTTCCTTTTACATTTTATTTTACCACTTTGCTCCTTTTTACACATCTCAACATTTTTCTGAGAATTTCAGAAGTAGTGTGACCACTAGAAATCAAATCACTTAGAGATATGAAGTTTAAGAAAAGCTCATTTAAGTTTCAAATATAAAACTGAGATCTTTCACATATTTCGCTACAGTTTCTGTATTTTTATGTTTTTATCTTACAGCAGTAGTACTATTTCATAAATCTAACAATGTTTTGTTTATTTCTTGATCATATTAATTTAATTCCTGTTTCTATGTACATGTCTTGCCACATAACGAGTCATGTGCCCTCACACATGGTGCATAGCAGTACAAACTGCTCATGCACGCTTTATGCCCTCATTCCTGCATAGTTTCGCTTGCATAGAACACGTCATTCTCACGGCTATTATTGGCCTCACCGGTATTGGACACACATGCACACATGATACAATCCTCCAGGCCAGCTGTCCAGTGTCTCCAGAGTACAGGGCTTCTGTCTGCAAACGGAGCCCACAGTCATGTAAAGTCCTATCCTCCCGCACCGACACACACACACACACCTCCCCCATGAGAACAAAATGCCAAGACAGAGCAAAGTTGAGCAGCATGCAGCTGCAGCTGCCTACCTGGTGTCCTTAGCTTCTGGTGGTGGTGTGAGCGTCTCCTGCGGTTACACTTGCGTCTTCACTGAGCCACGGCACCCAGGACTCATCGCTGTGTGTGTCCCAGTCCCAACGCCCTTCCCCCCGGGTCACCCCGTCTCACCGCTCCTGTGTGCTGCCGGACAAGGGTCCCCCCACGTCCCACGCAGGGCTGTTCTCTAGGCCCCGTTCCCAAAGACGCTCTCCTGTCTGTGGGCTCGGCTGGGCTGTGGCAGGGGCATGGCTCAAATACAGGCTACCTCACTGGACTGAGCGCTGCCGACTTAAGCCTTTGGTTTTGCACAAAGGATGGGGAAGAGGAGGGAGAGAGGGGGGAGGCGGCTCAGGGTATGGGAGTTGGAGAGTCTACCCCCTTTTTTTTTTCCTTTTTTTTTTTGATTGGCCCAGCCTACTTCTGTGTGTCTGTTTTTTTTTTTTTTTTGGGGGGGGGGGGTTAATAGTAGGCGTTGTCATTTTTCTTAATAGAAAGCCCCACAAACAAAACGTCTTTCCCACTCTCTACTGGACATGGCTGCCTGTAGCGTCCCTGCGTGGCACACAGTAGACATTCAGCTGCGTGTGTGTGTGTGAGAGAGAGAGCAGAGATGATGCTGATTTGTGGAGCTATTTGAGGAACAATCCTAGCCCCCAGGTGGCCGGGTTTGCCCTGTCTACTTCCTTCGCTCCCTCGTGATGGTTAACGGGTGTAGGCGTGTGAAACACGGAAATAGCTTTTGTCCTGCTTGGAAGTCACCCAGGGCCAAATAAATAAATAAAAAAAAGAAGCCATTTCTTCTTTGAGCTAAATGGTCTGTTCTGTATTAGTTACCTAAAGAGAGATTGAGACAGGAAGGAGACTAAGGCACCACGTCGATTCCCCCTTACCCTTGGGTTAAAGATTTGTATCTTTTCCGTGTTTATATACATGCTCACATTGGCGTGTAACCGCATGCAAAACCTGTGTGCTAGCCACCCGTCTGTGGGTTTTCTATGAGTTTTGAATGACAATCTATTACCACTTGTCTCGCACTGAGACAAGCTGTTAGCGGTTAAACTGTATTTTTATCCCCCATTTCTTCATTTTCTACAAATCACCCCCCCCCACACCCACACACACACACACACACACACACACACACACACACACACACACTCTGTCACCCAGTTGTGTCTCCCTGGCTTAGCAGACATCTTTGTGTTTGTTCTCAGATTTTCTGCTCGTCTTTCTCGAATAGTGAGCTGAATTGCTATCTCTGGATTTAATCAGCCGGTGTAGTTGTTGGTTTATAGCATTGTACTGCTGTGCCTTGGCTTTTATCGGATGGGCGTTGGCCTGTAATATTGTCATTACTGTACTTCTTTGTTTTCCACACGTTTTCTCAAATGTTAAGTAGCAAGCTGCCAATGCGTTTTTTTGTGCGCAGAATGTTTTCAGCAAAAGGCGGCGTGGCGGGTAGGCCGAGGCATCTTTTGCTCCAGCATGCGTGTGTGAGAGAACATACCTGACATCTGCTCTCCCTCTTCTCCTCTCGGCTGGCTGGAAGGCGCGTGCAGCAGCAGGAGGTCAATGACGTGGAGGAATGACCAGAGAAGGTCTAACAGACATCTGCTTCTGGAGCCTAGTTAATCTCACTCTTGCAGTATGGTGCAAAGTGGCTCCTGGGTTTCTGTTAATGTTTACGTAACGCAGAATCTGAGCTCTGTTCCACGTCTGCCCAGAGATGTGTGTGGGGGCAGGAGGTGAGGTGAGGGCAGACTAGAGGAAGGGGGGGCGGGGGGAGTCAGGCCTCTAGTTGGCAGGGCTACGGGGGGTGGTATATTTGTTCGCTTGTGTGTAAAATGCCATTTGGCAGATCAAGGAGAGTCTACTCTGAAGTAGAGTGAAAAGTACACAAATTAATTTATTATTCATTCCCATCTGTCAGGGCAAGTGTGATGTAATTGCTCCAGCAGGCTACGATTGCACAACCTCCCACGCCCCACCCCCCCGACGAACGTCCAAGCCGGCCTGGCATATTACAGCACGCGATGTTGAACCTTGTTTCTGTCAAAGTGTGTTTTCTCGCTAAGGAGCTGAGCGATCCCTGTATGCGCCTTGTACTTCCCCACTGGTGTTTTGGAGAACACCTCAGGCAGATGAGGTTCTGTTCTCATTTGGCCGGCACTTGAGAACCACAGCCTTACCGTGTTGTAAGGAGTAAGACTTTGGCTACTTGGCTTGCTAGTGATGCCGTTTCCCTTTGTTCTCATGTCCTGCAGGTATATACCTGTCTGACCTAACGTATATAGACTCAGCCTTCCCCTCTACGGGCAGCATACTGGAGAACGAGCACAGATCAAACCAGATGAATAACATTCTCAGGATCATATCGGACTTGCAGAGATCCTGTAACTACGGTAAGCTTAAACACATACACACACACCCCGACCAAAATACACCAAACTATAACACAGCCAGGCCCTATAAGCTTCAGGGACGGTTGACCCTGTGTTCTGACCTCCCTGCTGGGAACTAAACATGATCTGGCTCCCATCCGCCAGACATACCAGTGCTGCCTCACGTCCAGAAGTATCTCAACTCTGTCAGGTATCTGGAGGAGCTGCAGAAGTTTGTAGAGGATGAGAACTACAAGTAAGGCCAGCATTTGTTGTTACATAACTCTACTTATCCTAACATGTAATGATGTCCTTAATCGTGGATTAAGATTATTGTGCCGCTCTTGCTCATGTCAACGCAACATTGCTGCTTTAAAGGTGGAGTCAGCAATGCTGTTTAGCGAAAACACCTCACCCTTCAATGCTGTAGGGGGCTCCCTCAGAAGCTCCGCCCACATAATTTGACATGAAATGCCATGGCTGGCATGGGGTAGTTTGCACCACTTTGTTTGTGTTCCCATATACAGAGCAAGGGCTGTGTAGAAACACCAAATATTTTTTTTCAGCGGGCACACAGAATGCACGGCTAGAATGGACTGGGAAGAGAGATTCTCTGAATTTGAAGTATATTAGCTTACATGGAAAAATATATAATGGGAAGAGTTCTTCAATAGCTGCAATCAGATGCAGTAAGAGAGGTGCTCAATGGAGATACTGCATACTAGAGATGCACCGATCAATCGGCTGGTGATCGGATTTTGACGATTTCCGAGCGTTGACTGTTAAGGGGCCGTCAACAAATTACTATGATGAACGGCGAGCGCTGGCATCTCAGGGACCATAAAACGTGAGTAAATATTACAATAAAAATATCTGCATCTAAATGACAGAGCCGGTCAGGAAAAATGCAATCGGTGCCCCCCTACTGCATACCCAGGGTGTGGGTAGTACGTAAACAAATAGAAGTTGTAGACACAGGTGGATAGCTACAGCTTCCATTTGTTTATATATTAGCTTACAATCGCTGACATTACTTTTTAAAGTCTGTAGTGTTTAGATACATCTGTTACAAGGGTCTATTACTAGAGAACAAGTTCATCAAGAGTATGTTTCTATTGTCAGGTTGTCGCTGAAGATTGAGCCGGCCACCAGCACACCACGGGCCAACGCCTCCAGAGAAGACTTAGTCAGTGAGTCACGTGCAGCGCTGACGAGTGACGTCGTTGTCGGGAACTAAACCTGCACGTTGTGACGTTCATCCATCTTATCCATCGTAGGTCAGGAAGCATCCGCCTCGCCTCTGTGTGGCCGCAAGTGTACGGTAGCAGCAGAAGGAACCAAAGTCCCGGCCACGCCTCCCTCACCCAGGAACTTGCTGCCCTACGGCCACAGGAAGTGCCACAGCCTGGGCTACAAGTGAGTCGCGTTCTGGCACCTCGTCTCGCATTCGCCACAGCTGAAGAAGACAAGCGTACGGCCTTACCTGTTTTTCTGTCTCCGCACAGTTTTATCCATAAGATGAATACGGTGGAGTTTAAGAGCGCCACGTTTCCAAATGCGGGCTCCCGCCACCTGTTGGATGACAGCGTCATGGAGAGCCACACTCCCTCTAGAGGACAGGCTGAGAGCTCCACTCTGTCTAGTGGGATCTCACTTGGTAAGAAGAACATTTAGATGATGTGTCTGTCCCATAGACCAGGGCTATTCAGCTCCAGTCCTGGAGGGCCGCACTCTGCATGTTTTAGATGTCTCCCTGCTCCAACACACCTGATTCAAGGTTGTTAGAAGCCTGATAACGACACATTCATTTGAATCAGGAATAGCCCTGCCATAGACTATATGTATAAATGGGCAAAGTCTCCTTGACGTCACACAGCTTTTCTCAAGAACGGATTTGAACACCGTGCTGTGCTGGCTCTGGTCGTCATCATCATTGCAGTACCTCACTCCGCCTGTAACGCCCCATTATTCATTATAATGGGATATATGTATGGCTAATACATTTTTAACTGATTATTTATAAAAATTGTTTCACCCCCCGTTGACATGAACAGGGAGACTGGCTATTGCGACCAAACACGTTTTTTTTTAGTACCAGGCTGTAAGCATGTTTTTTTTTTTTGCTGTAATGTCGGACATTTTAACATAGTGTCTATGGGGGTGGACTCCCTTTTGCAGCCAGAACTCTTCGGTGTATTCATTTTTCAGCACCATAGCTTCCCGCTTGGTCTTTCAATGCAATCATTGTATTTTACCTTTTGACTTGAAACTGAAAAATGTGTGCCCTTTTTTTTTTTTAATCTTGTTTATAGCCGGAACCACACACACACACTCAGCTGTGACTACAGAATACAAACATGTTGTGTTACCTATCACACGTACTGCATATACCCTGTATATATGTGTGTGCATAGGGAGCAGTGAGGGCTCTGAGCTCAGTGAGGAGATGTCTTGGCCAGCCTTCGAGAGGTAGGTTCAACATGTGCACTTCAACAGCTTTCTGAATGCAATTTCAAAATGGCCACCTCCATACAGTACATAACGTGTGCGATGCCTCATAACACCTCATAATAAAGCTCATGCTTCAAAGACAGGATTTGTCTTTGCCATTCCAGGAAAAGCCGTCCTCCCCCACTGCTATTCCAAACACACAAGACAACCCTCTTGATGTATTGACCACACTTTGCTTGCCAAAGAGGGTAGCTTCTCCACCCTGCACGGTCACTCTGCCAGTGACACAGATATTTCCCCGGCTCAGATATCTGCACAGCTGAAGAATCACTTTGCCCCACCTCTCCAGAACACCACGCCTCTAAATCCTTTTACCTCTAGCTTTTACCACACGCTCATCAGTAACCGCTCTAACAAAATGGCCGCTCCCCCATCCACTTCTCCTAACTTTAAAACCCTCCGACAACGACCACAGCCTTAACAGTGTTCCGTGACCCCCGCACCCCCACTTATCCTATCCTATTCTGAACAGGACTCGCTTCTATCACTCTCTGGGCCCAGTGACCCGTGTGGCCCGCATCCCCTACAGAGGAGTCCTGAGGGCCAGCAGGTATATGCATCCCCCACCCAGACCAACCTGACCAGAACTAAAACCTCTCTCAGCCCTCCTTCCATGTCCCTCTGCCCCTGCATGGGGCCACGGTGCTTGGTGTGCCTGTGTGTGCGTGTGTGTATGTGTGGTGCTGGGATAATCGTGTGGCGCTGAAGGTATGTGCTGGATGAAGGTGGAGGGCTCTACTGTTGCTCTGGGAAGTGATTCTCCCTTCGCTCTCTGCTGCTGACCATCAATCTATCTCTTTTTTTTTTTTCTTCTTAGCCTTTTTTTCCCCCCCCAGACGTGCATGTGTGCAGGCGCCCCTTTGCAGACTCTCTCTATCTCTCTCGCGCGCGCGCGCGCGCACACACACACACACACACACACACACACACACACACACACACACACACACACACACACACAGCAGACCCTAGGGTGCTTGTGATGGGTTTCCAAGGTATTTCAGAACTCTTGAGTCCAAGATGATGTTGCCATTGTGACACAGAGCTCCACGTGTTACTGGAAACCGCTGCATCCTCATTTCTTTATGGCGATAGAGAGGGAACAGACTCTGTGTACCATTGTCCACAGCGCTGGCCAACTATCATAGTTTTAGCTGGACCTCAATGCCCGGGGATCCCCTCTGTCTCTCTCTGCTCCGGGCCTCAGTGAATCTCCTGCATACCTGGGCTCATCTGGGCTCACCTGGGCTCATTTGGGCTCACTTGGGCTCACCTGGGCTCCCTGCTCTGATGATCCCGACAGACACAATCTGCACACACCGGCCTGCCCATTCACCCCTTCTCCCTTAAATACAAAACCTTTTATTAGTCATATTTATATTTTGGATTATGTGACTACAAATCCTTCTAGGAGGACAGATGTGTGGTTTGACTACGTACTTACATATGTAATGATTTCCATGTTTTGCTGCCAATATTAATTGTATTGGCAACAAGGCTTTGCAGATTGTGGCTGCCTCTTGTTCTAGCCTACTGTTCTTAATTGTTGTGGTGTTGTGACGTGCGAGTGTGTGTGTGAGATTCACTGAGGATACTTTTTGTTTGTATTTCTGTGTGTGTGTGTGTGACAATACCAACATTTGTGTTTGAACCCCCTTATAGCTCAGCTGAATCGGAGGAGCTGGCTGTTCACCTGTACCCTGGTGCAATCACAATCCAAGGGGTCTTAAGACGCAAGACTGTCCTCAAAGAGGGAAAAAAACCTACGGTAGGAAATATGTGCACATCCTCCTCACACACACACACACACACACACACACACACACACACGCACACACACACACACACACACACTCGAGATCACTGTAAACATGTGTAATGCAGAATGTAAATCAGAGTCTTGTAAAACCACAGAAAGTCCCTTGATGTATTTTCTCTCTGGTGCTGTATGTACTATATCAAACTTTTTTTATTTTTTTTTTAAAGATTGACAAAATAACCTCGCTGTCAGTCCAGTCTGGTGTTTCACTCTAATCCTAGTTCTGGCTGTGGTTCTGTTTGGATTCCTGATTAGGTTGCCACAACTGAAATAAGGAGGACACACTATGGTTTAGCTAGGCAGGGCTGCGGGGACTTATTGGCCAAAGGAGTTGTCAATCTCCTTCACCTATCTCTGCTTTGTTTCACATTCCATCACTGCGTCTTCTCACGCACAATATTACTCTGTCCTGGCTGTAGAGCTTGGTTCCAGATGCATGCTTTAGTACTCTCATTCACCAGTCATCCAAGTAAGTATGCCCCACCCCTATAATTCACCAAATTAACGTCTATGCGGTCTCCTTTCTCTCTTTCTGTCTGTCTGATCTGGTTTCTGTAGCTCTCTCACAGTAGAGTAGCAGTACTGGACCAAATGTTGACTCCCACCCACATGCAGCAAACTACAAAGGCCTTGCTTGTGAGAAACTTGTTCCCTTGTGACCGTTGTGTCCTCTAGGTGGCGTCGTGGACAAAGTACTGGGTGGCTCTGTGTGGAACACAGCTCTACTTTTACCCTGCCAAGTCCTTGAAAGGCACAGAACGAAAGCACGTAAGTCACTTCAACCAGGAGCTTTTAGTTCTTTTTTTTTTTTTGCACCAAATAGCGACAGTCCTGCACCACACTGTCTTGTGTGTGTGTGTGTGTGTGTGTGCGTGTGTGTGTGTGTGTGTTTAAGAAGGAATGAATGAGTGAATGATTGGATTGTGGCCCATTGACAGGGGAACCTTCACCTAAAGTCCACAGGAACTTTTAGGAGAGCGCAGGGTCGAATTGTGGGGGGGGGGGGGTGAGTGAGTGACGACAGGAAAGACCCAGATGCAAATAAGTGCCGGAGGTGATTGTTGGGGTGTGTGTGGGGGGGGGGAGACAGCTGGTAGCACTCATCGAATAATGGGACCTATGACATCACCGCAGTCCTACATGTTACTCACAGGGTAATGGGAACCTTGTGGAGTGCACGGCAATGCTCAAGACCAAGGGCTGACATGTACTGTAAAGCATATACTGTGGTAAACTATAGTTCAGATTTAGGCAAAGGATCAGTTACACAGATAGAGGCAACAGTCATGTTTGAGTTTGCTCCTTTCTTCCTCCCAGTTCAAGTCGACGTCCAGCAAGTGTGTGTGTGTGATGGGTCTGATGGTGATGATGGCTGACGACCCCGACCATCCTGATGTCTTCCTGCTGACTGACTCTGAGCATGGTGAGACACACGCCTATGTTACCCTGCAGCCACCCCCCCATTTACGTTTAGTTGGACGTAAATACTGTGCACCTAAAGCAACACTGCCCCGTAACTGACATCATGATTTTGCAGTGAAGGTATTTGCGTTGTTCTTGCTGAGACTGTGTCCATTGTCCATTCCAATGAGCAATTCTATGCCCGGCAACCAGTAAAGGATAATTATAGTAACGTTAATTTGTTATTTCATAGACAATTAAATATCTTTAGCTTTAGATATGTTTAGAGTTTTATGTAGTTTTTTTTTTCCCTTTGTTTGACATCACCCGTATTATTAAAACATAAAATAAATAATCAAACTGAACATCTTTGATATGTGAACTACATCTGTTAGTGCTTGTCTTCATACACAGCTGTGCACATATAAACAGCAGAAGCCATGCTACTCCTTAAGGACGATCACTTCAAATGGAAAAGAGCCATTAAAACATCTACTTGTAACGGACTGTTGTTTGTCTCCCGGTTCCTAGGCAACACCTACAAGTACCAGGCAGGGAACAAAATTAATGCCATGCTCTGGTTCAAACATTTGAGCGCTGCCATTCAAAGCAATAGACAACAGGTACAGTAATGCACACACACACACACACACACACACACGTGCACAAGCATGTTCACCAAAACCACATTCATAAATACCCTCGTTGATAAACATGACATACGCACAAACAAGAAATTCATAAATGTGCATGTGCAATAATTAAGGCAAGTCGCGCGCGTATAAACACACAGCTTGCGTATATGAATGCACACCCACACAGGGCACTCAAATACATTGGCAAGAGCCCTCATGAGTAGCCTGGTGTAACCACATCCAAAATTCACTTTGTGAATAACGTCTGGACACACTCCTTCGGGAAGTGTTTGCAGTCATTGCCTCCTACCTCTGGTTAATTTCTAAACTATTTGACAGCCTTTAACAAATTGGTATTGATACAACTGTTTTGATAGCTTCATCTAGCTCTACCGCCATTTTGACTTGACTTCAACGTCATCACTTACCCACCCCTATAGACACTGATTGTATGGCTATCCTGTGTGGCTGTGTGAACATCAAAGCAAGCAGGGTTGCTAGACTATAATGTCAGCGAAGGTTGGTCTGAGAGCAATAGGCGGGCGGGGCCAGGCTAACTCATGATGAGCGCAGCCCCGTGTGCTTGTGAGTCCCACCAAGAGACCTCTGTCCCCATCACCTAGGTGCCGGCCAACCTGATGTCGTTCGAGTGAGCGGGCCGCGTCGCGGAGCCACGTGTGACCGAGGGACTGAGAGAACGACGAGGGGGAGGAGCTTAGGCTCACAAGTAGTTGGGAGCTTTCACTGCCATGAGCATTAGACGCAGATGTTGCCCCCTACCCCCCGTACCCATGTACTGCAGCCTCATGTGCCACCGCTGCCTTAACCAGAGTACCCCTGCGCGTGTGTCCTAACGTGGCTGCATTGACTACTGAACAAGGAGCTGCACCCCCACTCTTCACCATGGCTCCCCTCCCTAAGCCTTTTGACTGCTGCCCTCTCGGAGGCTGTCCCTCTGGGATTGGCGTGCGCCAGTTTATTTTTTTTGGTCCTCCATTGTATTTCTTTTTTTTATTTTTATTTTTACTTTCGAGTTTAAAGAGAGCTTCTGCCTTTAGCAGAGCTGAATGCTCACTTTGGTTCAGTCACCGTGCACGCACGCACACAACACATGCACAAAGTCATTGTGGAATTGTTGGACTTCTGGGAGTTTGAGATCATGTTTTGTTTTGTTTTTTCTTTCTACATGACATTTTGGTTCATTCATCTGAGTGTACTTGGGGTCACAATTTGTTCACGTGTGTCTCTCTCTCGCTCACACACACACACACACACGGCTTTTATATTACAGCATCACCAACATAAGGGCTCTGATTCTCAAATTACTTCCAGCAGAAGCAAGTCCCACACTTCTTGAATGTCTCACATTTTTATCACAGAAATACTCCTGCTGTGTTATGTACACAAAATGTATTTTGTGTGTGTGTGTGTGTGTGTGTGTGTGTGTGTGTGTGTGTGTGTGTGTGTGTGTGTGTGTGTGTGTGT